>VIAB01001930.1:12608-23043 GCA_009801035.1 Oophaga pumilio | reverse complement strand
GATCCCGTTAGCGATGTTGTTTAGTGTGGCATACCCTTAATGACCATTGTTAATTGTTTTCATTGCGGATTTTTGTTCTATTGTTTTGTACCTTGAATTTGGTTAAATAAAAATTTATCTGATTTAAAAAAAAAAAGTACTAACCCTGAAAAAAAGTAGTTTAATGTTATCACATTCAACATAAATACCTTGCATCCCACTACTAGAAGTTCAGAGCACTTAGTTTCCACAGCCCCTTTAAAAGGGCTGTCCAGTACTAGGACAATCCATTCTCAATCTGAATGTTTGCCCTGTCAAAATAAAAACATTTTCACCTCTCTTGCTGATGCTGTTCCAGGTGTCATCACTCACATTTCCAGGGCTCAAGTGAGGTTGTTACATCACGTGAGCCCTGTGTCCAATCAGGATTGGCGCCTATGTCCCCGCCTACGGATGTATAAGTAATCAACAGGAAGTGAGAGCTGTGGCTGGTTCCACATAGTCTGACACACAATATAAAGATAGTTCAACAAAACATATGGCACCATCATCATAGTTATGTCACATATATCAAAATCATCTAATCGTATTTTTAACTCCTTAGTGACAGAGCCAATTTGCAGCTTAATGACCGGGCCCATTTTTACAATTCTGACCACTGTCAATTTATGAGGTTATAACTCTGGAACGCTTTAACGGATCCCGCTGATTCTGAGATTGTTTTTTCATGACATACTGTACTTCATGTTAGTGGTAAAATTTCTTCCATACGACTTGTGTTTATTTATGAAAAAACAAATATGGCGAAAATTTAAAAAATTTTAGCAATTTTCAAACTTAATTTTTATGCCCTTAAATCAAAGAGATATGTCACACTTTAAAATACTTAGTAAATAACATTTCCCACATGTCTACTTTACATCAGCACAATTTTGGAAACAACATATTTTTGTTAGGAAGTTATAAGGCTTAAAAGTTGACCATCGATTTCTCATTTTTACAACAAAAAATTACAAAACCATTTTTTTTAGGGACCACATCACATTTAAAATCACTTTGAGGGGTCTATATGGTAGAAAATACCCAAAAGTGACACCATTCTAAAAACTGCACCCCTCAAGGTGCTCAAAACCACATTCAAGAAGTTTATTAACCCGTTACGTGCTTCACAGGAACTGAAGCAATGTGGAAGGAAAAAATTAACATTAAACATTTTACTTCAGAACCATTTTTTTTTATTTTCACAAGTGTAAAAAGAGAAAATGAATCACAAAATTTGTGAAATTTCTCCTGAAAGCGCCGCTACCACATATGTGGGGGTAAACCACTGTTTGGGCACACGGCAGAGCTTGGAAGGGAAGGAGCGCCATTTGACTTTTTCAATGCAAAATTGGCTGAAATTGAGATCGGAGGCCATGTTGCGTTTGCAGAGCCCCTGATGTGCCTAAACAGTGGAAATCCCATACAAGTGACACCATTTTGGAAACTAGACCACCTAAGGAACTTATCTAGATTTGTGATGAGCACGTTGATCACCCAAGTGCTTCACAGAAGTTTACAAGGTAGAGCAGTGAAAATAAAAAATCATTTTTTCCACAAAAATGATTTTTTTAGCCACCAAATTTTTATTTTCACATGGGTAACAGGAGAAATTAGATCTCCAAAGTTGTTGTGCAATTTGTCCTGAGTGCGCTGCTACCCCATATTTGGGGGGGGGGGGTGTGAATCACTGCTTGGACACATGGCAGAGCCCAGAAAGAAGGAGCGCCATTTTGGAATGCAGACTTTGATGGAGTGGTCTGCCGGCGTCAAGTTGCGTTTGCAGAGCCCTTAATGTGCCTTAACAGTAGAAACCCCCCACAACTGATCCCATTTTGGCAACTAGACCTCCCAAAGGGCTTATCTAGATGTGTGGTGAGCACTTTGAACCCCCAAGTGCTTCACAGAAGTTTATAATGCAGAGCCGTGAAAATTAAAAAATATTTTTTTTCCACAAAAATGTATATACCAGTGTGCATTGCAGTATATATGGATCCCCATGGTAAGTAGGTGTACTGGGTCTATAGTGGAGTTGGTCCGGGTAGGTTAAGGCACCGCAATGCACGCTGCTATAAACGTCAGTTCCGGCAGTGGAAGCATAATGTGTGGCGCCTTTCACATCAATGTATACGGGTCTCCATAGTAACCAAGAGCATTGGGTCTAAATTGGAGTTGATCTGGGCAGTTTGAGGCATCGCAATGCACGCTGGCAAAAAACGTTTTTTTCCATATTGCAAACTTTACGGTGGCAACACATACTCTGTGGCTATTGGCTGATTGGTTGGGGTCCCTTCACTTCTTAAACTCCACACACATCATTTAGGCACGGCCGCTATCGAAGGCTACGCCGAAATGCGCGTTGGGGTGGACGCGGGTACTGCAGTGCCCATCGATATATCTGTCTGCATTAGCTAAGGTATTGTTGAATTTATTATCTATTCAATTGTAATAGGATGCTGCCTCTTGGGTAATGTTAGTACGATTTTTCATACCTTTTCACTCTCCCAATTTATGGATATAAGAAGCTACGTAGATGAGCATATATGTATACAACCTCTTGGTCCAACACTTTTACTTAGTATATATGTGTTGATGGGCATATGGTCTTTAATTTATATAAGTGATACTGTAATTTTCAGCATGAATTATATATGACCATATCTGTGCACCTTGCGTCCTTTGCTTTGGTTACAGCACTTGTGCACTTTGTCTGTCTCCCCATCCTACCTGTTCCTTGATTGATAACATTGAATAAAGCATTTGGATTTTTACGTTTGTTTGAAAACAGAAAACACGAAAAAAGGTTCAGTCTGCCACACAGTATAATGGGTCCCACATAATTCGCCAGACAGTATAACGGGTCCCACAGAGTACTGCACACAGTATAAACATCTGCTGTCCTATCTAAAGGATCTTTAAAGGATTTGTCTACTACTAGGACAACTTTCTTGCTTTAAATATTTGGCCCCGATAAAAAAAAAAAAAGCCTATACTCAACTTCAGTGCCGTTCCAACGGTGTTGGCACTTGTGGTCTCGGGGCTCTTCTGCAGTTGTTGTTACACCTGAGCCTGGTTCCCAATCAGAGCTGGTGTCACTTGTCCCCACCTTTGTTCGAATTGTGTCAGTGCCTTTGTTCGAATTGAACATGAAGAGAAAAGCATTGTACAGGAGGAAAGTATAAGCTTTTTATTTTATCAGGGCCAAACATGGGGCAAGAGAAGGACTTGTCCAAGTAGTGGACAACTTCTTTTAAGTATTCTATTGTCCTCAAAAGGCAATGTAGATCTTTTAGATTCCTTGGCCATTGACACACTTTAGGTGTTTTAGCCCATACAACTGCCGCATCTTCTTCAAAGAGATACTTCCTCTTGGATGATGATGGCAGGGAACCTTTCTTCTTAGTTTTCTTCCATTCTTTCCTAATGTGGGCTTGGGTTTTTTTCATTTATTGGAAAGGTTTGCCACTTTTTCAGCTCCAACCCTCCCCCCCTGAACATGATGTCCTGCACTGACTAGTGCATTCATAGGGGATCAAGGATTTTAGGGAACTCTTCACCTCCGCCCTAAAAAGCTACCTCAACTTCATGGCGAGATTAGAAGACTCTTTGCATACTGTCTTTTCAATGCAAGCACAGCAGAGTCTCTTCTGCCACGAGCTGGGCAAGCCTTCTCTGCAAAGAGCACACTCTTTATGTTTAAGCTTTTCAATGTATTTCCTAGGTCTGTGCCAACAAACAAAAAGAGAAAGGAGCCATTACAAAAAGGTGAACTTTCACAAAAGTCAGTAACCACTCAGCGGCTAGCAAGGTTACTAGATATGGAAGCAGAATCATATCACCAGAGCGATCTGCTCTGGAACTTGTAGATCCAATCCAATCTGCTCTATTAGTGCTGTTGCCCTGCTGGATGGTCTTAGCGTCGCTTTTGGTGTCCTATCTATCATCAGTGTGATTGCCGCTGCTATGCCGTCAATTCTGCTGCTGCTCCATTGTCAACTGGAGGGAAAGAGGATGCCAAACATGCTCTTCTGGTGGTTTCAACCACAATTTAATGTGGGACTAGCCTGGTACAGTGTCTCCCTCCACTTGGACACCTCCTCTGGACCCCCCTGGGAAGTGAAGTAACACGTCCAGGTTTGAAGTCATCTGGCTGCACGTCTTCTGGCGTGCCCCATGCACGCGCACACCCGACTCATGGAAATGCAGTCGCCGCCCACGTCCACACGCCAGCTAGAGCCCCCAATGGACCCACTGCAGCTCTTCCAGGATCTCCATTGTGGAGCAGAAGGCATACAGCCTCTCTTCTATCTTTGTTCTGCAACCAGACACTCCAGATGTAGGTTATTCCTCAAGGACAAAAAAAACTGATGCTGATGATCTAATAAAAATTGGTGTGATCACCCTTTGTCTTCAACAGCATTACTTCTTCTAGGTACACTTGCACAACTTGATCAGAAGGTTGTTGCAAACATCCTAGAGAACTAACCACATATCTTCTGTAGATGTAGGCTTGTCCAAAACCTTCTGCGTCTTCATGTAAATCCAGTCAAATTTGATGATGGGTTCTGTTATGTCTATATCGTCACTTCCTGTTCTCCTTATTCCTCTTTACGCCGAAGATTTTTCTAAATGATACTGGCTGTATCTTTGTGGTTGCTGTCCTGCTACAGAATAAATTTGAAGCCATTCAGAAACCTCCCTGATGGTACTGCATGATATAAACATATCTGCCTGTATTTCCCAGCTTTGAGGACACCAAAAAAGGGGCAACGTAGTGGATAATAAACACAATGGTCGGCAAATGAAACTTAGTGCAACAGATGTAAGATACATCATGATTACTTCCCTTCCAAAGTGCCATCAGCTCAGAACCGGCTGCAACCAGTGGGACTCAGCTATATCTATCTCCTGTTTAAATGAGTCTAGACAGACGTGGTCCTCATGGAAGAACTGAGTGCAAAAACCATACCTTTGACATGGAAATTAGGGCCAAGCGATTCAACTATGTTCAAAAACAATGTAACTTGGGTGCAGAAAAATGGTAGCAAGTGCTCTGGGACTGATGAGTCAAAATATGAAATATCTGGCTGTAACAGGAAACCATTTGCTTGCTGCAGGACTGGAGAAAAATATAATGATGCGTGGTTGCAGGCAACAGTGAAGCACAGAGGAGGGTCCTTGCAAGTTTGGGGCTATCTTTCAGAAAAGGAAGTTGAGGAGTTGATAAAAATTAAAGAGAACCTGTCACGTGAAAAAAAAAAAAAGCTAGTAATCTTCCGGTTTAAATTGTGTTCTGAACCTGCCCAGAGCAAGCACTTTGTGCCCCACTGCTGGGAGGAAATGAACTTCACCCCCCCCCTCTCGATAGCTTTCGGGTTTTAGGCAAATTAGACATCATTTCACGCAAAACCCCCAAAATGGGCAGGGCATAATTGTTGGCACTTTTCCAAAACTGTGGGTAAACAGCTTTGTTTCAAGCATGTGATGCTCGTTCAAAATCACCTGTCACAAGTAACAGGTGTTGTAAATATGAAAATCACACCTGAAAGCAAATAAAAAGGGGAGAAGATGACTCAATCTTTGCATGCCACACTAAGCATGGAGAACAGAAACAGGAGAAGAGAACTGTCTGAAGACTTCAGAACCAAAATTGTTGAAAAATATTAACAATCTCAAGGTTACAAGTCCATCTTCAGTGATATTGATGTTCCTTTGTCCAAGGTGTGCAACATAATCAAGAAATTTACAACCCATGGCACTGTAGCTAATCTCCCTGAATGTGGGCGGCAGAGAAAATTTCATTGAAGGTTGCAACGCAGAATAGTAAAAATGATTGATAAGCAGTCCCATTCAAGTTCCAAAGAAATTCAAGCTGTCCTGCAGGCTCAGGGTGCATCTGTGTCAGCGCGAACTAACAGTCGATATTTGAATTAAATGAAAAGCTATGGCAGGAGACCCAGGAAGACCCCACTGCTGATACAAAGACATAAAAAACTAGACTGCAGTTTGCCAAAATGTACGAGAGTAAAGGCACTGCCACATTTAGCGATCGCACTAGCGATCACGACAACGACTTAACCTGGCGAGATCGCTAGTGCGATCGCTATGTGATTGCTAGTTAGATTCCAAACACAACTCATCAGCGATCTATGATTCCAAACACATCTCATCAGCAATCTGTATAACGACCTCTGCGGTCGTTGGGAAAACCTAGTCCCGCCTGCGACGCTGGTGAAGTCGTTCATAAAGGGTGTCACACTCAGCGATTCAGGCTCACCAGCGGGACACCAACGACCAAAAAACGGCTCAGAACGTTCATGAGCGATCAGCGACATCTCAGCAGGGGCCACATTGCTGCTACATGTCACACACAGTTAAGTCGCTAACGAGATTGCTACTACGTCATAAATGGTGACGCAGTAGCGATCTAGTTAGCGATCTCGCTTAGTGTGGCATACCCTTAAGTCAAAATCCTTCTGAGAGTGTCTTATGGACAGATGAGACCAAAATAGAGCTTTTCGGTAAAGCACATCATTCTACTGTTTACCGAAAACAGAATGACGTCTACAAAAAAAAAAAAAAAAAAAAAAAAAAAAAAAAGAACAGTACCTACAGTCAAATATGGTGCAGGTTCAAAAGATGTTTTGGGGTTGATTTGCTGCCTCTGGCACAGGGTGCATGTGTGCAAGGTATCACGAAATCTAAAGATTACAAACATATTTTGGGTCGCAATGTAGTGCCCAGTGTCAGGTTTGTGTCCCTGGTCATGGGTCTTCCAGAAGGACACTAACCCCTTAAAACCCCTAAAGCTCTACAGTCATGGCCAAAAGTTTTGAGAATGACACAAATATTATATTTTCACATGATCTGCTGCCCTCTGGTTTTTATGTGTGTTTGACAGATGTTTTTATCACAGACAGAAATATAATAATTGCAAACATATGAGTAACAAAAGCTTATATTGACAGTTAGAATGAGTTAATGCAGCAAGTCAATATTTGCAGTGTTGACCCTTCTTCTTCAGGACCTCTGCAATTCTCCCTGGCATGCTCTCAATCAACTTCTGGACCAAATCCTGACTGATAGCAGTCCATTCTTGCACAATCAATGCTTTCATTTTGTCAGAATTTTTAGGTTTTTGTTTGTCCACGCGTCTCTTGATGATTGACCACAAGTTCTCAATGGGATTAGGATCTGGGGAGTTTCTATGTTTTGTTCCCTGAGCCATTTAGTTATCACCTTTGCTTTATGGCAAGGTGCTCCATCATGCTGGAAAAAGCATTGTTGATCGCCAAACTGCTCTTGGAGGGTTGGGAGAAGTTGCTCTTGGAGGACATTCTGGTACCATTCTTTATTCATGGCTGTGTTTTTAGGCAAGACTGTGAGAGAGCCGATTCCCTTGGCTGAGAAGCAACCCCACACATGAATGGTTTCAGGATGCTTAACAGTTGGCATGAGACAAGACTGGTGATAGCGCTCACCTTGTCTTCTCCGAATGAGGCGTTTTCCTGATGTCCCAAACAATCGAAAAGGGGATTCATCAGAGAAAATAACTTTACCCCAGTCCTCAGCAGTCCACTGCCTGTACCTTTTGCAGAATATCAGTCTGTCCATGATGTTTTTTCTGGAGAGAAGTGGCTTCTTTGCTGCCCTCCTTGAGACCAGGCCTTGCTCCTAGAGTCTCCGCCTCACAGTGCGTGCAGATGCACTCACACCTGCCTGCTGCCATTCCTGAGCAAGCTCTGCACTGCTGGTAGCCCGATCCCGCTGCTGAAACACTTTTAAGAGACGGTCCTGGCGCTTGCTGGTCTTTCTTGGGCATCCCGAAGCCTTTTTGGCAACAATGGAACCTCTCTCCTTGAAGTTCTTGATGATGCGATAGATTGTTGACTGAGGTGCAATCTTTCTAGCTGCGATACGCTTCCCTGTTAGGCCATTTTTGTGCATTGCAATGATGACTGCACGTGTTTCTTTAGAGATAACCATGGTTAATAGAAGAGAAACAATGATGCCAAGCACCAGCCTCCTTTTAAAGTGTCCAGTGGTGTCATTCTTACTTAATCATGACAGATTGATCTCCAGCCATGTCCTCATCAACACCCACACCTGTGTTAATGGAGCAATCACTGAAAAGAGGTTAGCTGGTCCTTTTAAGGCAGGGCTGCAATGATGTTGAAATGTGTTTTGGGGGATAAAGTTCATTTTCTAGCCAAATATTGACTTTGCAAGTAATTGCTGTTAAGCTGATCACTCTTTATAACATTCTGGAGTTTATGCAAATTGGCATTAGAAAAAGTGAAGCAGTAGACTTTGTAAAAATTAATATTTGTGTCATTCTCAAAACTTTTGGCCATGACTGTAGAGAGTTCTGAAGTGGCCAGCAATGAGTCCAGATCTAAATGCCATTGAACAACTGTGGGGAGATCTTACAATTACTGTTGGTATAAGACACATTTTAAATATGAGTGACCTGGAGCAGTTTGCAAAACAAGAGTGGTCCAAAATTCCAGTAGAGAGGTGTAATAAGCTTGTTTATGGTTTAGGAAGCGATTGATTGCAGTTATGTTGATAGAAAATAAAAAAGTTGTATTATAAATACAAGGAATAAAGAGAGGAAAAAACAAAAGCACGCAAGTCATTACAGGGTACACTTTGGGACAGCACCCCTGAGGAAGTCACATACAGTGATGTAATTCGTGGAGTTTTCCTCCTCTCAAAAAATACAAGTTTTGGTATTGATTATTTAATAATGATGAGCGAATGAGCTCAGTTAACGTGTTATCTGAGCATGCTCGTGTGTAATCGGATAACCTGTTTGAGTCCCTGCAGCTGCATGTTTTGGAGCGGTTAGGTAATACGCGCATGTGTTGCTGCTGACAGCCACAAAACATGCAGCCCTGGGGACTCGAACATATTATTTGAGCATGCAAAAGATACTCGGAAAACAGCAAGCAGGCTCAGATAACATTTTATCCGAGCACGTTATCTCATCACTATTCTTTAACCTTTGCAGCTTAACACTTTAGGCTTAGGTTCCTTCTTGACATTGCCTGTGTACATTGTTTTAGGGGACACTGTGGATGAGCTTTGGTCTGGTTATCAGGGTACTCAGCCCTTTGGCTGTTTGTGCACACTATGTACATTTTAACCTCTTACGCAGCCAGTTGTGGACACCAATTACAAACCATTTCTATTTTTCACTTCTTCATTGCCGCATTGCAGGAGAACTAACTTTTTCATTTTTGTGTGAGGGCTTACTTATTTCAGGCAAAGTTGTACTGGTCAGTAGAATAATTTTTTTGTGGTACAAATAACTTATTAGCATACCGTACTTTTATTAATTCTTCAATGAGGGAAAAATATACAAAACAGCAATTCTGCTTGAGCTTTTTCCTCCCTTTATTCCAATGGCCATAACATTCATTTTTCTGTTAACGTGGCCATATGAAGGCTTGCTTTTTTTTGTTAGTGGAGTTGTAGTTTTGAATAAAAACATTTACCTCACCAAAGTACAAAAAAACTGGAAAATAATTAAGTGTGGTGAAATTGCAAAACACTTTTTGCTTTAATTTTTATTTTACAGTACTTATTCTATTGTAAAAAATACTTGTCAAGATTCTCCAGGTCAGTACAATTACACCGACACCAAACTGATCCTCTGATGAAAGCCATAGCCGAAAAGCACGTCAGGGTTGACGCCACTCAGTAGGGAGTCCTCATCCATTTCTTACAGTGTAGCAAGTACGACCCCCATTATCCCTAATTGATTCTGAACTAACATTTTATCTGGGGCACTTTGTCACTGGTGGTTTATGTGACACATGCCTCATTTGATTAGCATATATATTTCATTATATACAGATTTACACAATTACTGGCATCATACCTTATTATGTATAATTGACTCGCTGTTTTTCCAATTCTGGGTGTGCACCCCTGTATCTACGTCATTTCGTATTGTTGCCTTCCTGTCATTAATAAAAGCTTATTTATATTTTAATACATTTTTGTCTACACTGGGTTTTTGATAGCATAGACACCATTTTGGGGTAGATTTAACGTTTTGATTGATCCTTTCATTCTTCTGTTTTTAGGTGTGTGACAAGGCCTATGCATTATTTTCTTTTAATTCCAATAGCCCACTTTCCTTTCTTCTGGTTAATGCCTGCACCTTCTGTATATTGATTGGCTAAGCCACTGCGCAAATCAACCTCTCTGTGCATGCATCTGTTGAAAAATAGTACCTCCAAAATGAATAGGTTCTCATAATATCTTAAATACATTTCATCCACAATTGACATTATGCGAGATCTACCATGTTAAATGTAGAATACTTTTGGTTCAATGCGCCAAAAATCAGGTATCTTGCACCACATTTATTACAAGTCTTCCACGGGTTCTTTTTCTCTCAGTTAAC
>VIAB01001929.1:175044-187513 GCA_009801035.1 Oophaga pumilio | reverse complement strand
TTATTCACCACAGCTGGTCATTGGCCTCAGCGGTGACACGTGCACGTTTGGCGCGTGACCACTGGGATCAGCGATTGACTGCGGAGATCACATGAAATATTGACGGGACATTATCATCGTTGGACCACCGGAGACCACCCTGTGTCAGGGGCTTCAAGGGATGAGCAATGGTTAATTATTTGAGAACATTCTCAAGTTTGTGGAAAATCCATGGAACTAGGCTTAGGTGAATTTGGCATAAACGCAGCACAGCCTGTAAAGCAGTACAGGACAATACCTTCTTCATATGATGGCACAGCCTCCATCTTTCCTCAGCAGGCACTGGGATAACATGCACACCTACAAGCACAATATGGCTCCATGTATGCGCCCAGCGCTGCCTCCCTCACAACTGGGGGGAAGTAAAGACGCATCTAATGGAGCGTGCCGCACACGGTCACGTGATACGTACCGGCTGTGTGTCAGTGCATCATGGGACGTGTAGTTCTGGCCGCGTCCGAAGTACTGTACACGGGCAGCACGCAGAACTACATTTCCCGGCAGCACGTACAGCCATGGGGCGTCCTTGGCCAATAGGCGCTATGGACCTTTGAGGACATGGTAGGAAGCAGCAGGACAGGCATGGAGGAGAAGGAGCCAGGCTGTCACACTGGAGCAGGTAACCTGCCGTGCTGGCTCCTGCAGCATGGTGCACAGCATACATAATGGCAGCTGCCCCCTGTGTATGGGGCGCAGGAACAGGTTATTTCTGACTTGTATTCACACAGGTGATAATAAAACTAGTAAAGGGCTCAGTAATAGTGGCCCCAATGGAGGATGAGATAATGCATGATCTCAGCAGCCACGACTGAGGGATTCTGTTCATGTATTGTAAATATTTTGTCCAGAGAAGCGTCGTCCCTGAGATTGGAGATATACGCTGGCGACAGATCCCATGTGTATATAGTGTATACACGTGTCCGGGGTCCGGGGCTGACAGATAATGGCTGCTAGACCCTATATTACCGCCCTCACTAGTGATCTCAGTGTCATCGATGGCAGTGAGACCCCCAAACCTTCATCTTATTGGCCTGTATTAGATATACCCCTATGGATGTCTTGATATTTTTATCCATGCGTTACGTATACAGGAAAATAGATGCATGCTTTTTTTTTAAAAGATCTGATTTGCCTGACATGAGGAATCTAGTGTATAAGATATATGCAAATGAGGCTAGAAGTGCACTGAGGGCGTGTCAGTGCACTTAGGAGAAGCTGTCCAGCTGTTCTAACACCGCCCTGTGCACTTCCAGCCTTTTCTGCATCTGTCTTCACTAGATATCTCATGACTGGAACATCAGAGGCATATTGATTTATGTAAGCCTCATTCACCTGATTTTCACAGTCTTGGGGACTTCAGTCTGGGTTAGACTGTTTGTGTGGTAATGGTCTAGCGCCCAGTGAGTTCAGTGCTCGTGTTCTGTAAGCTACATCAGGACCCATGTACAACACTTGCAGGGTCCCGGATGTTGCCCTCCCGCCCAGTGTGCAGCATCTCTCCTCCCCAATGATAGATTCAGGTGGGGGACAGGCTTCATACTCCTATCACAGGGGTCATCCTACATGACATTTATCACTTTGAGGGCTCATTCAGGCGGCAGTGAATTCTCTCCAATGGAAAAAAATTGTCAGAGTTTCTTTTCGGGGTTTCTTCAGGGTTTGAGCAGTGTCAGGTTTTTCCATGAGATCTTCATCAGTTTTTCTCAGATGGAAAAAAAAACTGGTAGGAGAAGCTTGAGAAACCTCTATCAGCAGTCCATGAAAAAAGGAGAGAACGTGGATGGCATCCAAGTGCCAGGTGTGGGGTCTGGAACATATTATTTGCGCACGCCGAAGACACTCGGTTAGCCCCCGAGCATGCTCAGATAACACCTTATTTGCTCATCACTACTCTGCCGGCAAAAAACCATGGGACGCTGATGGCACAAGTGCCTGTGTAACTGCCGCGTTATGTTGATTTTTAGACTTTCTCTGCCAAGTGCCTATCTTAAGATGAGATCATTACATTGTCATTTTATGTGCCTGTCTAGTTCGTGTGTGTTGGTAAATAAGTGTGAAATTATTATTGATAGGTAATATTGCCGGACAATACCTCCATAATGAAACCCTTTTCTGATTTCCATTGTCTTTACAGCTAAAGGAAACCCTTGAGCGGAGCTGTGTGTCCATCTTCCTGAGCTGGAGAACGGTTGGGTCATCATCATTATCTCACCCTTAATAATTTGCCAACATGTCAAGGTTAGCGTTTTGCCAGCTGCGGATGAGAACAAGCACTTTACGTCGGAGTGCTTTGATGCTGGCATCCTTACAAAGACCAGGCACTGAGCAGCACCCATCCCAAACAGACTATTTTGGCTGTAGAAGGTCTCAGTGGTTTTCTTCCATACCACTACGAGAGTCCGCGTCTCTAGAAGAGAAAGAACAGAGACGGCTTAGTAACATCTATAAAGGGCTGATAAATGGGCAACGAGCCTGCTTGGCTGAAGCCATAACACTGGTGGAGTCTACTCATCTGAGGAAGAGACAGATCGCACAAATACTATTGCAGAAGGTACTATCCTATCACCGGGAGCAGGAGCGATTAAATAACGGAAAACCTCTAGCGTTTAGAGTGGGTCAGTGTTGTATTTTCTGCTTCTTCATGTAACACATATAATACATATATAATCATCTGTTCCATTTATGTGTTATTAATGGTTATAGATGTATTTTACATTTCTAGTGGGAAGGGTTAATGTTACCAGGAATAATGGCCAGCTATTCCATTCTGCACTAGTGTACTGTATGTGCGATTATTAGTTCATAATTAGGGTGTGACAAACCTTTTTCAGTATTCCCTCTCACCTAGAAGACCTTAGTGGTTGATTATCCTAAATCTGGCCATATGTAACACAATTGACCACCAAAATGACCACTGTTACTTTTTATGATCATTAAAGGGGCACACATTTTGCAGTTTTTGTTAAAGTGGACCTACACTTCTGACCTTCTTCCTGACCTAACGTGTAGAGAGATGACTTGCAATGCCTACATTGTAGTGGGCACAATACTCTCTGGGTGTGGTACAAATGCCAGGTCAGAGGTAAAGTTCCAGCATCTACATTTTCCTGTATGATTTCCCACTAGCCAACAAATCCATAGTGTGTAGGTAGGGACCTGTCACTCCAGTGCAGCAGGCGGGGAGAAGCCACCGGGGACCCAGCTTTCTGACTAGTGTCTCTTGAGCATATTTTCTTCTGAAACGCCATAGCATTTCAGAGTCAAACATACGTGGCTGAGGTCATACAACCAGTGCCCGATAGGTGCTGTCCGTGGATCCTTAAAGTGTACCTAAATTAGAACTAGGGGAGCAGGATCTCCTCCTCTTCTGTGTATGGGAGGCATCATGTCAGTTTCCTTCCAGTCTCGCGCTGAGCTCAGGAAACCCTGGCAGTAGGATGTGAAGCCACAGAGGTAAAGCGGCCCGCGATGCTATTCTGTGTGGCCATACATGAATCGCACTCTCTTCAAATATAGTTTTATAGGTGGAGTGAAACATATTTTAGCAAATGACAGTACATACATGTTCTGTTCCTTTCTAGAATGCAGTCAGGTGAGAAGGTGACTTATTTTCATCATTGGTAGGATCAGATACTTGCATTGCACATACATGGCATTTAATTACAATATTTTATATATATCCCAGATCTCTTCCCATTTAATGTCTTATTGCGGCCCTTGGAATTGCTTCATTCTGACAATGTCAGATTCTTTCCACATCTCTCTGTGACTGTATGCTCAGATGTATAGACCAAATGTACAGCGTTTTTTTGTTTCTGTCATCCCGGCCACAGGTCTGTCCGGTCCTCCTGGTGCTGGCAAGTCCACATTTATTGAATACTTTGGGAAAATGCTGACAGGACAGGGACATAAAGTTGCGGTTTTAGCTGTGGATCCTTCCTCCAGTACTAGTGGTGGTAAGTTGAATGATTACTCTTAGGGCTGACCTGGAACACTGACATGTACAGATAACTTGGCCACCATTGATTGATTAGAGTTGTCAGCCTTATTTTATTTCATGTTTTAGGACCAAATATGGACCTTATAAGAGGTTCAGAAACAAAATCTTTGTTCAGGCTTTATTGGAGAGTGTAGGCCCAAGCATGTAGTAGATGAGACCATGGTGCCAGGAATGCCTCTTCCATGAGGCATTGTTGGGACTTCTGCACTCGGTCTAAACTTACAGCCATTTCTCACCCTGAAGAGCTTCAAGTGAAGGCAAAGACAGAGCTCGGCAAGGTGTGAAAAGCCATAGCCTTTTTTAATCTGAATCTTCATCCTGACAATGAAAAAAAACAATAAAGGCTTGAAAGACACATGGTGAGCGCCGCCATTTCCCACCTCCGTACATTCAGTGCTAGGACTTCACCTCATGTGGCCCCTGGGAGCCTTTGTTTGGGCTCTGATGTGGATTTCTTTGTGGGAGAAGTTGGGACATGTGCGGTGGTTTTGTCCTTTTATTGTTTACATGCCAGTATTGGCTTTCAGGGAACAGAACTGCTGCCAGCATCCCCTCCCTCATAACTAGCAGCACACTTGGGCCGGTGCGGAGGGTCATGGTGACCTCTGGGTGCAGTGGTTGCTCAGCACCTGGTCATAAAATCTCTACAATCATCATTCAGAAGTGTGATCTTTGTGTATATGAAAAAAATGTCCTATTTTTTATTTACGTTTATTTAGACCCTACACAGATATTTCTTTATTAAATCTTATTCTGGGAACATGATTATTACTACAGGTCCCTGAGACATGGCGACACATCTTTCCTGGACTCCTGAATGGTAAACCTTGTCTGTCATGTGGCAGTACAGAAACTGGAGAGGTTATTGCTGCAGATTTGGCATTTAGATGTGTAGAAAGTCTGGATTAAAGCTCTTTTGGGTGCTGTTATAGCTGTCAAAGGTGATTAAAATTATTGAGGTAATCTAGTAATGACAAATAACCACTAGACTGAGTGTGGAGGGGGGACAGATCACTGAGACCACAATTTATTGCCAGTATGGGGGTCTTGTGTGTTCAGTGGTCATGCATTCCTGCTGCAGCTCTATTCAAAGATTATGGGACTGATGAAGATAGCCGAGCGCGGTACGCTGCTTTCTTACTCAATTTCATAGGTGAATAATGGGGGCTCAGCAGATAATCATAGGTTGTGAATGGAGGGGCCCTCATTCGGTTGGTGGGGGATCTCAGCAAATGAACCCCCCCACCAATTTAGCAATTATTAGAGTTTTGATTTCTTAGGGAAATCTGCTCTTCATCCTCTATGATGATTCTTGGCATTACAGTTAGATAAGACTCATTCTCCCAGAAGACGTAGTTGAAAAGTTAACAAAATAAATTTCATGTTCTTTTTAGGTTCTCTTCTTGGAGATAAAACAAGAATGACTGAGCTGTCCAGAGATATGAATGCTTACATTAGACCCTCTCCAACCAGGGGGACCTTAGGAGGGGTCACACGAACAACTAATGAAGCCATCCTACTGTGCGAGAGTGGGGGCTACGACATTGTCCTTGTGGAAACTGTAGGTAAGAAAAAAATGATGGCTCCTTGATGTTGTCCAAAACCATAGCAGAATAATACGCAGCACCCCAAACCGAGGGTGTAGAAGCCAATCAATACAATATAAATCAGCAGGAAAAGATATATATTAGATCAATAAAGCCTAACTTTTAATAATGTCAAAGTAAAAACTGTAGGCTTAACCTACATGATAATAATAGCAACATATTGCAATAAAACACATGTAAGTGCCCAAATAAACCAACGCAATTAATAAAATGGTTTGGTGTCACCCATACTGCTGTCAGAGGAGGGCATCCATAAATTCAAGAAGGGACAGTGGTATTACTGTGTACCCTATGTGAGGTCTCTCTTCCTGACAAGGACTGTTCCCAGTTGTGATCCAGTCCCACTAAATGTCCTTAATTCCCGCCCCCAACTCGTTTCATCCACCTGTAATGGGGGACTCAAAAAATAAATGGAAACAAAAGAAAGGGGGTCAAATAATTGCAAGAGCCTTAGTAAAAAGGGGACATACAGATAGGGGCCTATAATGTCAAGGCAGAGTAAAAGATGGTGCTGCACGACAAGAGGGCAAGGTCTAAGCCTTATACCATTCATCCCACCGTAAACTTGATATTGCAGAACTGATGATGTAGAACTTTTAATTACGTCAAAGGTAAAAATGGACACTTACCCTACATGAAAATTATAACGATGAACAACATATTTGAGGACTAAGGAATTCTGTATTATTCTGTTCAGGTATGACACACCATAGCAGATAGCTGCCTATTGTCACAGTCCTGGAAGACCATTAGAATAGGTTTTGGTAAAACTTGTACTATAAGATACAGCCTCTACGAGTGCTCTGAATTTTGGGACATGAGAGCTCGACATTGATGTCCTTATCCTTCACAGCTTCATTGATGTGTTGCAAAATATAGAAAACTTAATTTCCATATAGTGAATGAGACAGTTGTCTGCAATTTGCATTGGTCTTTTCGTTAACCATTTCATTACCTACAGGAACGTAAATCAATAATACTAATATATATCGTAGAGATGTCATCCAATAGGCATTTAGTGTCCCTGTTGACGCCACTGGCGACTGCTGACAAGTTCCCATTATTTATTGCTCTTAAAGAGAATCTGTCATACAGTTTTTGTTAGCCCATCTGTGAGCAGCATGATGTAGGGGCAGAGATCCTGATTCCAGCGATGTCACTTATTGCTGCAGTTTTGATTAAAAACTGTATTATTTGCTGCAGATCTACCAGTTCTCTTAAGTTTGAGCTCTGTATAACCCCGCCCACTGTAGTAATTGGCAGCTGTCTCCCTATGTGCAGAGTGCAAAAAGCTGCCAATCAGTGATGGGGATGGGGTTATACAGAGCTCATGAATATGGGGGACTACATTGCAGCAGGTTTACTAGTCCTCTAGTTCTAATCTTCTGCTTATAAAACAGTGATTTTATCAAAACTACAGCAAACAGCCCTGCAAGTGACACATTGCTGGAATCAGAAATTCTACCCCTACATTATTCTGCTCTCAGATTAGGTAGCAAACACCCGGTGACAGATTCCCATAAGGGTTATTGCTATTGAATTGGAAATGATCTTAGGCCAGTTTCACATATCCTTTTTTTCTTTTCTTCATATGTGAAAAAAGTTCCCTTTTTTCAGTGTGCTGTAACCATTCTTGGTCCATGTGATTTTTTTTTTCTTTTACAACCCTTGGTGGATATGTCTATCATGTACAATGAAAAAAAGTCTTATCTTCTTCTACGCATTAAACAGTAAAATATGGACATCGCATGGATGATATTCATGTTTTCTCCATTTTTTTTCACAAGGCCACTGACTTGCACTGGTGAGTCTGATGCGCAATTCAAATCAAAGTAGTACATGTCTCCGCTTTTTTTTTTTTTCTTGTTTGTTTTTTTAATGGCCAATTAGTCTGCAAAAACTTGTGAAAAGTGGTACAGTAATGGGTACGTGATCTATCCCTAAGAATAATGGTTACCACATGTACTCCCCAAAAAAAAAAAATATTTGAAACTGGCCTTATTCAGACTTTTCCTCAGACCTTGTGTGTGGATGGGTTTCAATGGGTTTCTGCCATGTGTTTATAGGGCCTCCCGTGCTTTCTGTAAGCCGCAGCTTCATAAACGTTTAGTAGTTTTTATCAAATTTTTTGACATATACTAATAAGATTCTAAACCAACGGTAGTGACTTATAAATATCCATAAGCCCACAGCTAGAAAGCCACTGTATCAGCCGCTTTTCCTTATTCATCGGCTTACCACCAGACTTTTTGGACTCTCCATCTCTACCCCAACATTGTTCATGAGTAGAGGTGAATTTAGATGGTCTGATAATCACCTGGCGATCAAACAAAACGCATGTAAAAATCAGCTTTGGGCTATATTCCCACATCTGTGTGTCCGTGTAGTATGGACTGTGGGTCTCCTGACCCGAATTCAACAGACATATATCAGGCTGTCAGTAGATCCGTGGCCTGTCCTTGCAGTGTGGACAGTGATCCAAAGACGTCTGAATCCGGCCACATTGGCAGCACATCAGCCCATGGAAACAGTTGATGTGCTGCCGATAACATGATGGTGTATGGAGGCAGAACGGTCAGTAAGAATTGTTCTGCCCCCATCGGTCTGAGGTAGCGAGGACTAATTGACTGGCGGTAATGGGCCCATCTAAGTGCACCAGACGGCTATATGCATATGGTGGACGATGTCGGCTATTACTGCCCCTTCTTCTACTGTATGATCTGAGCATGCCCTGTACACAATGTAAGAGTCTCCGCATTTGTCATCCCGCAGGAGTGGGGCAGTCGGAGTTTGCTGTGGCTGACATGGTGGACATGTTTGTTTTACTTCTGCCACCAGCAGGGGGCGACGAGTTGCAGGTAGGTAATTCAGTATTGTGACTATGGAATAAGTAGAGTAGAGGGAATTTGTATGTTGCTGACATTTACCAGAGAATGTTCCTCCTTTTTATTATTATGCAGGGTTTGCTATATATTACGTTCCCAAAAACAAAAGAACATATCCTGTAGCGATGTTGTTAATCTGCATCGGTTCCAATAAATTCTCTCTCTGTTGTGTCTCTTCTTTAAATATTTATCCACCCGGTTAGCCAAGGAATATAAATCAGCTGCCTCCGCTCCAGAACGCTGGCCATATGGGAGCAATCACTTAGGTTCCATGTGAGTTAGGTTGGATGACTTGTAATTTGCATTAGCGTTCACCTCTGTCTGCTTCCTGGAGTGCACAGGAAGTTTTATGTGGCATTAGTTGGGAACTGATGGTTTAAATCACTGGAAGTCACAGACGCCGCACAAACGAGTATGCAAATCAAGCCCACGGCTCCGAGCGTCATCTGGATTCTGGAGACTCGGACTTTCTCCTCTGCCTTCCTGTTACAATCATGGAGGAACTGAAATGTGTGCCGCAGATTGGAACCAGGTGTTGGCGTGTTTGGACAATGTACAAAGGGAGAACATACATTCAGGCGGACGCCGTCCCCCACTGTCATATGGGACGAGTTGTAGATATTTTCTGGCCAACTGGTTATATGACTGCCACGATAGATTGCTTAGGATTGGTCACCCAGCTTTCCTATACCCTGAATGTCAAAATTGATGCAGTGACTGACACATCTCCTGCTGTCATATCACTACATTATTAGATAATGAGCAAGAGCTGATATAAGCGGTCCCAGAAGATTATATTCACGGGTGATTTTTTATTTTTTTTTATAATATAACAAGACATTTTACAGATCATTTTGTTTCTTTTTCTGCCTGGCTAAAAGGAAGTATTTTAATTTTAATGGGCTACTTCACATAATTCCTGCTTCCCCAGTGTGTAGACATATTGATAAAGTGGTCAACATTTATCAAGTACATAATGATCTATCTTCCCTTAGGGCATAAAGCGAGGGATAGTGGAAATGGCTGACCTAGTTACTATAACCAAGGCTGATGGAGATTTGCTTATTCCTGCAAGGAAGATTCAGGCGGAATATGTGAGTGCATTAAAGTTACTTCGGAAGCGATCCAAGACCTGGAGACCTCAGGTAAGCGCAATGGCAGGGAGAGGGAATTAAAGTAGCGTATTTCAGCCTTACTAGTGATGAGCGCAAGGTCTTGTTACTCTGGTTTGCCAAGGGTGGTCGGGTATGCACTAAGTATCGCGGGTGCTCAAGTGACACGTTTGAGTCCATGTGGCTGCATGTTTCACAGCTGTTAGGCAGGTACTAAACATGCGGGGATTTCCCGTGTATGTCAGGCAATTCCCTCATGTTTGTGGCTGTTTAACACCCGCGAAACGTGGCTGCGGGGACTCAAACGTGTCACTCGAGCACCCGCAATACTTGGTGCATACCTGAGCACCTGCGATACTTGGTGCATACCCGAGCACCCGCGATACTTGGTGCATACCCGAGCACCCGCGATACTTGGTGCATACCCGAGCACCCGCGATACTTGGTGCATACCCGAGCACCCGCGATACTTGGTGCATACCCGAGCACCCGCGATACTTGGTGCACACCCGAGCAACCGCGATACTTGGTGCACACCCGAGCACCCGCGATACTTGGTGCACACCCGAGCACCCGCGATACTTGGTGCACACCCGAGCACCCGCGATACTCTGTGCATACCTGAGCACCCGAGGCAAACTCAAGTAAGGAGCACTTGCGCTCATCACTAGTCCTGATCTTAGGATTGGGCCTGTCGTACATGTGCAGCTGCTCACACCCAGATTACTATATCTTCAGCGTAAGGGATTATGCAGCCACATGAACGTTCACCAGCCGCAGCCATTTTCTTTACACGTGACCTTATCATATGCTGCCTACAAAGCACTATTACAGAATTGTATGCTGTGTACCAGGACCGATAAGGCTTTGCTCTGTATTATGGCACAGTAAAGAAGAAATGGTGGGAAAAAAATATGGTAAAACAAGATGTAAGCAGCAGTTTTGCTAAAATTTGCATCCAACACGTAGATCCTGGGATCATGTTTTTCTCAGTGATTTTTTTTACTTTAAGATGCAGCAAATTGGGAATGTGGCTGTAACAGAAACAACCCTACAAACCTTACATCCTCCAGATATAAAATATTTATTATGCAAATTTCATGGACATTTATGTGTGACGAAATGTAATGTTCTCCTCCTCTTACGAGCTTCTGCAGCGGCACAATAATGAACAATGAGGGGAACCACACAAAATGGGCCTGGATTCTGGTTCAAGTTGTGACAAAACCTTTTTCATTCTATGTGCCACAATTTTTGTGTTTTAGACACTTTTTACTCCTTACTAGACAAGTTTAAAACCTCTAGATAGGGTAATTGGCATAAGAAAAGGTTCCTGATTCATTATATTTAACCCCTTCTTTCCAGAGCCATAAATTTTTTATTTTTCCATCAATATGGCCATATGAGGGCTTATTTTATTGCGGGACGAGTTGTACTTTTCAACAACATCATAGGTTTTACCATGTCGTGTACTGGAAAACGGGAAAAAAATTCCAAGTGCGGTGAAATTGCAAAAAAAGTGCAATCTCACACTTGTTTTTTGTTTAGCTTTTTTGCTAGGTTCTCTAAATGCCAAAACTGACCTGCCATTATGATTCTCCAGGTCATTACGAGTTCATAGACACCAAACCTGTCTAGGTTCTCTTATATCTAAGTGGTGAAAAACATTTCCAAAATTTGCTTAAAATAGAAAAAAAAATTGCGCCATTTTCCGAGACCCGT
Organism: Oophaga pumilio; assembly: GCA_009801035.1. Taxonomy (NCBI): domain Eukaryota; kingdom Metazoa; phylum Chordata; class Amphibia; order Anura; family Dendrobatidae; genus Oophaga; species Oophaga pumilio. Next base: position 176,148 of record VIAB01001929.1, on the reverse strand, counting down.
AGCGTCTCCATTTTTCGTGATCTGGGGCCGGGTGAGGGCTCATTTTTTGTGTGCCGAGCAGATGTTTTTAAGGATACCATTTATGTGCAGATACGTTCTTTTGATCACCTGTTATTGCATTTTAATTCAATGTCGTGGCGACCAAAAGAACGTAATTCTGGCGTTTTGATTTTTTTCTTGCTACGCCGTTTAGCGATCAGGTTAATCCTTTTTTTTATTGATAGATCGGGCGATTCTGAATGCGGCAATACCAAATATGTGTATGTGTGATTTTTTTTTATTATTATTGTTTTATTTTGATTGGGGCGAAAGGGGGGTGATTTGAACTTCTATTTTTTTTATTTATTTATTTTTTTAAATTTTAAACTTTTTTTTTTTTTTACTTTTGGCATGCTTCAATAACCTCCATAGGAAGCTAGAAGCATGCACAACTCGATCGCCTCTGCTACATATGGGCAATGAGCAGATTGCACATATGTAGCTGATTTACTGCATTGCTTTGAGCGCCGACCACCAGGCGGCTCTCACAGCAATGTGCCGGCAACAACCATAAAGGTCTCTATGAGACCTGTGGTTGTCAAGGCAACGTGATGCCGACCCCCGATCACGTGACGAGGGTCGGTGATGCGCTCATTTCCGGCCCGGTGGCCGGAAGCGCTAGTTAAATGCCTGCTGTCAGCTTTGAAAGGGGTTAATTCAGCTCCTATATTGGCATATACCATTGAAGGGAGGCTGTAGCACAAAATGACTCTTCAAACTTAGCACAGCCTTGGCATGGCCAAACCGTTCAGTGCACCTTTTCACCTGCTTCTGCAACATGTCCACCCTCCTTTAGCTTAGTAAAGACAGAGCTGTCAATCAAGAGGGTGGAAGCGATAAATGCAAAACAAGTAGGCACATTTAACGCCTTAATGACCAGAGCTTTTTTCAGTTTTGCGGTTTCATTTTTCGCACCCCTCCTTCGCAGAGCCATAACTTTTTTATTTTTCCGTCCATATGGCCATGTTAGGGCTTACTTTTTGCGAGACGAGTTGTACTTTGTAATGACTCCATTGGTTTTAGCATGTCGTGTACTCGAAAATGTGCGGTGAAATTGCAAAAAAA
>VIAB01001929.1:48606-70854 GCA_009801035.1 Oophaga pumilio | reverse complement strand
GATTTTTCTTATTAAGTGTGGAACACATTTCTCTCCACAGTACTTATATTATAGATGGTACATGTTTCTCCCCATAGTACTTTTATCAGGCGTGGTACATGTTTCTCCTTCAGGCTGTCACATACTTGTATACAACTGAAACATGAAACTATCATTTAATAAGTGCAGAAGCCGTCACCAAAAGCAGCGGCATTGGGGCGCCAGCCCCTCGATATGTAGACGTATGCAGTAGGTTTTCTCTCTGAATACTTAATTAAGCAGCTTTATGTAAATGCAGTAAGTATACACACAGAGCCCATTAACTAATCTTCATACCAATCAAACATATAATTTGCAGCAATGTTTACCTGCCGGATTTTAGAGACAAAATAAGGGCAATTCTTAAACAGTTTTTGCCCTTTTTGTCAGTCCAAGGTAAGCAAGGAAGGAGTGCTTCGGTGTGGTGACACCAGGGGGTGCCGTTTGAGGTCTGGGAGGATGGAATGTGACATCATAATGGTTCTTAGGAAAGAGCATTGTTAAGGGAATGAGATGAGCAAATTCTGAGTTCTGGTACCTATCCAAGCATGATAAGTTACCGTTTACTGCAAAGGCTTTAAGTGCTAAATGTGTCTCCATGCCACTGCTTTGAGCAGCAGACATAGCCACTGTTTGGAGAGCCTGGGAGGCAGACATGACAGAGAGAGGTGACAAGAGGCTCCTAGTGTCATTGACGGAGAGCCCAGGGGTAGCCTCTTTTTGGACTGCGGTCTGGAATTTCTTCTCTTCTTCCAGGAACTCACCATTCTGGTGCTTCTTAACATGACGGCTGAAGACAAAAGGGTGGGTGGTCTTAAACAGGCACTCCTCGCAGCTGAAGGTCTGGCGGGGAGAGTGCTTGAGCTTCTTGTGCAAATTGAGATTGTCTTTGCGCTTGCAGCTGTAGCTGCACTGGTCACAGTGAAAGGGGCGCTCTCCTGTGTGGACACGCACATGCTCAATCAGCTTATTGGCCGTCTTTGAGAGGTAGCCACACTGGTCACACTTGTAATGATTCCCGAGCCGATGCTCGCGGATGTGCACTTCCAGCTCTAGCTGGTTGGCCTTGACCGTCTTGCAGATCCGACACTTGTACTCCATCTTGTAGTGCGTTTTCAAGTGACATTCCATGGCTGCAGGGCGGTTTGTGGAGTAAATGCAGAATGGGCACCTAGAAAGAAAGCCATGCAAACCATATTGACAGTTAGTCTTCTCACCTCATGCATAAAGACCAGACATAAATGAGAATATATTGATACTGACTAAAGGCGACTATGCTTAGATACTAACAACTTTTCAAGAACTTGCTACGATTTAGCAGCTTGAGCATTCTAATAATACTGTGGAACATTTTAAAGAACTTACTGCAGCAGCCTGTTTCTGGCAGATTGTAGTCTGTGCATGCACTCCAGACTGTCAAAAAGCAGCATCTGATTTCTGGAAAGGCTGCAAGTCAACCTTGAAAGGATATGTCACCATATTTTACAATGAAAACTGCATACACTTTTAAATAAATGTCTTGGACCTGATGAGGTGGGTGTACTTGCTGTGAAATCAGTCAGAATGACTGTGTAATCTTTTTTAAGTTGTAGCATCTGATATTAATACATATATTTTAATATCAAATGGGAAAACTTTCTGAAAGTACTATACAACATTCAGATATTGATTTTAGAGGTAAGTACATCAGCCTCATCAAGTCTAAGACATTAATATTAGTCGAGTCACTGGCGCTGCTCCCAGTGTCTGTTATTGTCTGCAACATTGACAGTCAATCAGTGAGCTCAACGGTTCATGCCATGTACATTCGCAAAGCCGTCATGGTCAATTATTGGCTGAAGCAGTGTTGACATGGTATCAGCGCTGCAGACAATCACAGACGCTGAAAGCAGTACTTCAGACTTAGCAGTGGACATGGAAAGGGTAAATAAAGCACAGTCTGTTTTGCTTTTTTACGAATAAGGCCTCTTTCACACTTCAGTCGTTTGGCGTCAGTCAAAATCCGCCTTTTTTTAGAAAAAAAACGGATCTCTCGCTCTCTCACACAGTTCAAAAGTTCATTTCGCCATGCTTGACAGATCCGTCGAAAAACTGATCCGCTGCATCAGTTTTTCGCAATATGCAACGGATCCGTTTTATGCACACTTTGGCGGATTTTGACTTGACGCCAAACAACTGAAGTGTGAAAGAGGCCTAACAGCGCTTATAACTTTTCTGAAAAAGTACAATCCCTTTAAGTACCTGGCATTTTCAGCTCTTTCAGATCTACTGTTATGTATTTGAGGTCTTCAGAGAATATTGAAGGTGAAGTTGAGCTTGGTGATATGAAATGTCTAATTTTCTATTATATTAATCAGTATTTTAGTATGAAAAGCTATAGAATTACTGACTAAGGCTAGTTTCACACTAGCGTTCGGCAGGGCTGCGTAGTCCTTTCGATAAGCCCCGCCCACTGCCGCACCTCTTCCTTCAGCTCCGCCTATGTCGGCATGCGTCCTGCGTACCCTATCTGTAACATTGGGTACGCAGGCCACGCAAATGTATGCGCCGACCGCAACAAAATGCAACATGTGTTCGGCGCAGCGTCAAAACATGCTGTGACCGCCCACATGACTGGAACACAATAGCACACAGTGGGATATACAATTATTTTCAGCATTCCACTCATAATATTAGATGGAATAAGGGTAACTGTGCTGCCCTGGAGTCCATTACAGAGGGAATTCCGTAATGACAGGTTCACTTTAAACCAACTTTTTCTAAGAACTTATATTTTTTACAGTGAAACGATGGATTTATACAGTTTCTCTTGAATAATAAATCCACTTTAGTAAGCTCCTATCACAACGTTCTACTATTTAGCTCTATTAACTTAATGCTATTTGAGGACGTGTGACCTATTCAGTTTAGCAGACATTATACCTTCACTACAGCCCTTTGCCGGATAGTACACAAAGTGAATGGTATTAGTAAGGTTAATAAGCATAACAGAATAGGAAGTTTCCTTATATTACAAATAAAACAAACTTAAAAGGGGTTCTTCCATTTTAATCAATAGATCTCGGAATAATAGTAAGTTCCACAATTGGATGTGTTAAAAAAACGTTCCTGTGATGAAATAAACTTGAAAATATGCACCAGCTGTGTACTGTGTAATGGCTGTGTTTTACCATGCACAGCTCCCCCAGCTCATGGTCGGCATGATAAGCGAGTATACAGACAAAATAGCAGGACCACGCAGTTGCTGCTTTCTGAGGTTACATATTTTCCTGTCCTGAGGTAACACAGGAGTGAGTGTTTGGCCCATCTCATGGTCTTTGAGGTCATCATAACTCAAGTCAGTGAGGTAGGAGCTCAAGCAACCGCTGAGCTTATGTGTCACTAATATGATTTATGATGAGCTCACAAGACTGGTGATGTGGCAGAAATACTGGCTCCTGTGATAAAGTAGGGAAATGTGTTAAGTGTTAACTCAGAAAGCAGCAGCTAAAAGCACTTGCTTTTTCATCTGTTTACTCACTAATCATAAGTGACTTATGCTTCCTACCCTTCCCAAAAGCTATGGTATCTGCCTGCCATAAGCTGGAGCAGCTTTGCACGATCATCTATTACACAATATATAGCAGGGGCACATTTTTAAGATCTCAGCACAGGAACATTTTTTTACCCCACACATCCAATTATGGAACTTGTTATTATTAAAATATCTATGAATTAAAATATACTTTGTTAGTGGGACAATCCCTTGAAATGCTACCAATGATAATATTTTGGGAATGAGGGAATGCTATGACTCTGTATTCCTAGCTATATGACCAGAGAATATCTTGCAGACATATACAAAAATAATCATATAAATACAACAGAATGCTTCATATGCTTAACACAGGAAAAGTTTTTGTACTTGCTTTCCTTACTTGAGCCCACCGGTAGGGACTGTGTGGCATTTCTTGTGTTCTAACAGTTGTTCAGGTGTCTTCATGAACTTATGGCACACGTCACACTCGTACATTCGAGTGATCAGGTGAATCTGCAGGTGTCGTTCAAACATTGGTTTTGTTTTGCAGACAAAATTGCAGAACACACATTCAAAACCTGCCATTATAAAAGATTCATTAGCGTAAAACTTTGATATCCTAATATCATAAGAAATTACACAAAAGTAATAAACTGCAAACTGATCAAAGGGGATTTCAGCTTTAATTTTGTTTTTGATCTAAAAATAAAAAAATTAGCTTTATTTACTCGCTTTACCTGTAGCACACCATCACGTTCTTTATTAACCGGCTGCAGCGGTGACGTCACAACTACAGTATGTCACCGTTGCAGCCAATCATGAGTCAAGTAACTGGCTGCAGTGGTCACATACTGTAGTCATGACGATACTGCTGCAGCCATGTCGTGGAATGCTGAAGGTGGGGGTGCACAGGTAGTGCGGAGGTGTCATGGGTAACTAAGGCTCATTTTGTTATTTGTTTAGGGGATGTTATGGAAAAGAAACATTTAAACTGGGAAAATCCCTTCATACATTGACATGCAAAAACATAATTGCAAAGCAGAAAGTAGCTATAAAATGAAACCAATAAAAAGAAAGGTGTTAAAGGGGTCCTCCAGGACTTTGATATTGATGGCTTATACATAGAATAGGTCATGAATATCAGTTACATGGGTGTCCACTTCATGGCACCCCCAAAATCAACTGTCTCCTTCATTGTCTCTCAAATTTCAGGAGACTGAATTGCAATGTCAGGCATAAACACTGCAAAATGTTTGGTAATACATCGGGGAAACATTGAAGGGAAGGCAGCAGTCACCGGACCCCATCAGTCAGGTGATCAGTGTAGGCAGCAAAAGTCAGACCACTAATGATCTAATAATTATGGCCTATCTTATGGAAAGACCATAATGGTCTCAGAAAACCACTTTAACCAACTGAGATCTTATTTATGCAAAGCTATGCCAGATCACTGTGTTACCATTTACTGTACATACAAGTAGGAGATCTGTTGTTATAGTGTTACCAATATATTGCTCACAAGTCCTCATTTTAGGCGTTGAATCCTATCCCTTTTCTATCAATGTCGCCATTCTCCGTCTCATACCACAATATATAGTTACTCACTCACTCCAGAGCTCCTTATACAGTTTCTATGCACTTAGGTAAAATGGGAATTACATTGTCAGTGCACAGAACGATGCGCTTACAGGTGGACGGAGAGGACATTGCAGCAGCTTGTGTGAGCCACAGTTACCTTTGTCAGATTTCTCTTCACTGCTAACAAAAGGCTGGGAGCTGTGTCCTACAGAAATCACCAACAAGCTGCTTGAAGTCGGGTTTCTTAGTGGGGCGTCCGAGTCTTCTTTACTGTTGGCTGAATCACTAAGTGCTGACAATGAAGAAGAAGAAGGGCTTACAGATTCACTGGGGGTCTTTCTTTCATCTCCTAGAGAAAAAAAAACACCCTTTTAAATGGTACAATGACTTTAGACACTTTTTCTAGACACAGGCCTCCATGTCACACATGGGCTGGATGCACGTGATGATTTCCATACTGGCCAAGATGCATCACTTTGCTCTGTGAAGGTGTTATTATGGCTTACCGGGGACCTGTCATCATTCCTGACAAGTTCTGTCTTAGCAAATATTTGTAGTTCCTATACATCAATAATGCTGAAGAACCTTTTCTTGACATTTTCCATTATGCCATTCCTCTTTTATTCCTGCATGAAATTGATGCCAATGTCTTACTATTCCCTTTGTCAACATGGTGTGCCCCTGTACAGTCAAATGGTCAGCTCTTATTGGACAAGCAAACATTATGGGAATTGGAGGAATTGTATAGAAAGCCTAGGTATTTTATAAAATGTTTAAACTGTGAAGACATTGTATAAAATAAATTATTTGTGTACATTTTCCTAATACTAAAATGTTACAAGTAACCAAATCATAACCTAAAATTTGTATTTGCATACATTTGTTACTTGATCGGTGCACATTTCCTAACCCTAATAAATTATTGATAAACATATTAAAAACATATAAAAAGTAGATCCGACAGTGCAAGTGGCATCAAAGACAGTGGGAGAAAACAATGTGCACCTTGTCCATTGGGACCGTTGTTTTTTCTATTATCTTCAGGTTGGTCCATTTCGATTTGTGCCGATATTATTTGGTACCCCTGCTAATATTTCTATTGCATATTGCTTTATAGCTTTCAGGTAAGTTTATTCCTAAAGTTTTCTCATCTTTTTTGTCTATTTTTATTTGTTTGCGTTTCTCTCCTCTGTGGTCCATTATTTCGGTCTCTGAGGGCCTCCTTTCCTTACCTGAGTGTTTGCTGCTGATGTGAGTTCTCATATCAGCTTCTTCCATGGTGACAAAGTCACAAATGCTGCAGCAAATTGAATACATCCATTGTTCCTTGTCTACATGAAGAGACATGTGGCTCACAAACTGGACATTCAGCTCGGTCTCAAAGCCACAAACATGGCAGCTATACGGGAAGAAAAGGAATAAATGTCATTATCTGTGGATAAACTGCGTTACATGCCCTTTTGTGAGTTCCGTCACCTCCAAAAGCAATAGCATCGATACAAAGCCAGAATAGAGGATTTCCGTAAAAACTATGAAATGCTCCTAAGGATTTGTGGATGTTATGACATGAAAGATTAATACTGTGACTTTTTAATTCCCGCGAGTACTGAAGAAACAAACAAAAAATCTTTGAAGACATTCCCCCCTTCCAACCATGTATATATATATATATTGTGGGTATGTGTCATGACATTACACTGTGGAGTATAATGATGATGTTAATTGGGAACTACATGTTCCAGATGCTGCACATCACCTAGCAGATTCCTCTGGGCAACAGAGGAGCAATGTAACCTTGCCAAATACAGTTGTAAAGGCTGGTTTGTTGCTAAGTAGAGAGCACACGGCACCTCAGAAACCAACTCAAACAATCTGGACAGCTTCCCAGGTTACTCTGCACTATTTCACAAGCTTCCAGGAACGTCATGTCCCAGTCCGGGCTAGAATATGAACACAATGCTGCCACCGGCTGTTATTTAGTGAGCAGGACACACACAGAACAAGACCTCAGATCATTGTGTGACAGCGCAAACTGACAGGGTCACTGCCTATTTTTAATTATCGACACAGGGCAAAGGGAACGAAACTTCCAGGAAGTCTCAACTACGGCTGGGATCACACTTGGTATCTCTGTTCTGTTAGAGGAACACAAGAAATCCAACCCCTGCAGGAAACTGTCCGATCGTGGAAACAAATAACACCAGATGGAACCCGGTAGGGTCTATTTGGTTTTTGGCTAATTTTTTTCTGCAAAAAATGACTGACCTTCATCTGAGCCTCCAACACAAGTGCGAACAGTGCTGTTTAATAATGTATAAAGGCTATCAAATGCTGAAGCGTAGTGTCTGGGTGCTCTGGACCAGATTGATACTATATACTGTAGATACATAGGAAAAATGTGTAAAAAATCCAGCAATGGGGTCCTTAAAATCCAGCTTTTATTGTCAATGCATTCAAATTCAAGAACTAGAAATGGCAGACGCGTTACTGACATACGTCCTTGCTCAATGGACCCCTTGCTGGATTTTTTGCTCATTTTTTCCTATGGTTTTCTCTGTGTGTCGGGGATTCCTCTGTTCAGTGGAGAGCCGATTGTTTCTTTCTGTTTGACTCTATACATACCTTCATCTAGGGCAATTATACATTTCACTAAAGAAAGTGACTCCATGTACTTGAATAAATATTACGGTATTTACAATTTGGGATTTTATTATGCACAAGCTGCTTAGATTTTTTTTGATAATCTAAGAAATACAATTCACCTTATGTGGTGTCATCCAGCAGTAAGAGAAAGCAGCTTTCAGGGCAGGATGATTGGCATTAGTCATGTGATTAACGCCATGTCAGACTTTATATTAACCCTTAAATCAATAGCTAATATGAAGGATACTACCTTTATACCTGCTATTCACGTCAGCCAATTCATGGCAGTCCACAAAAAGAAAAACCGCACCGCTAGGACACCTCTCATATGACACGTGCTACTGTGCAGGAGCAACAGCCGGCATAATCACCTGAAACCTTCGGGTGCTCATCCGGAGAAAAACAGTTCTGTTGTATAGATAATGTGAAGAATGATGAATGGCACTCACCAGGCTAAAATTCAAGCTTTATTCGGACATCTTCAACGGGAGAATCACTGACCCTTAGAAGCGCATTTGCGCAAAACGGCCGTCGTCATTCCTGCACCCCTGTTCCCATTCCCCCGTTGAAGATGTCTGAATAAAGCTTGAATTTTAGCCTGGTGACTGCCATTCATCATTCTTCACATTACTAGTTCATGGCAGTGCTGAATATTCAACACCTTTCGACTAATTCAGAAAGCTGTAGGTCATTTTTTTGAGACCAAACTGAACGGTCATTAGGCTAAACTTCCGTATATTGCACAAAACCACTTTATTTCTGAGTAAAACACTCTGGTGATTGACAGCTGGTTACTGGGCAAATACAAACCCAGCAGCCCTCCAATCACAGAGACGAGAGGTGGGCAGAACGTGCCCCTCACGAGTTCAGTGGACTCAATCTGTTGGGGGAGTTTAGCAAGACAGGTGAAACATAAGCCAAAGCCTGCTGGAGTGAGGTGTGCTAATTTTATGAAGAGGTGCGCCCATCATAATAAATATAAGTAAACTAGAAATGCCCGCTCCGATCTGACATAATTTCAAATACAACGTGCGCCAATTTTGTAAGAGTTATTGTGCAAATGCCCCTTCCACGTTTTTGGTCCCAGAAAACTGGCATAGATGTAGATGGAACATTAAATGGGGAACAATAAATAGCCAGTGTATATTTTGAAAAAAATGCACAGGATTTTTTTTTCAGCCATTTTAGCTAATAGGAAAGCCGACCTATCCACCTTTAGGCACAGTCTGATGACAGATTGGATTTTAAACAGACATTGCTTTTATCAATGTAATATTTGAGATTACTAATGCCATAATTGGCCTTCTGAGATAATTAACTGAATTTCCCGTAAAAAGAGATGTGAAAGCCATTAACCTTAAAAAAAAGCCCTATTAAAATGGTTGAAAACATGGTTGAAAACATCTACAATATAATATTGAATAAAGAACAAAAGTATGTGAGTGCCTCTCACCTATAGTAATATGGGTTCTTCTTTTTCTCACTGGCATCAGAAATGACGGCACTGACAATATCTTCAGTGTCAGTGCTTACCAACTTTACTGCGTGGACAGTTAGGTGCTGGTTCAGGTTAGCCCGGCACTTTGCAGCATATGGGCACAAATGGCACTTGTACTTTCTCTCTTCTGTACAGGAAAGTACAAAAACAGTAATATTAAATCCACCAAATAGGCTACATTATACAAGAGGAAATGTCTGCCCATCGTAAGGGTTAGAGAAATATGACCTATTGCTGCCCATGAAATACCAAACTGGCAGCACAAGATGAAGAACAAACTTGAGATGTTACAACCGGGCCTTTCCTAGGCGTTCACCATGTTGATTAAGAGGTGGGCTTGAGGGCAAACTTTTAATATTTCACAGTAATGAAAGCTGTACCTGTGTGCAATAACAGATGTCGAGATAAAGTCTGCTGTCTACCAAATACTTTTCCACAAACATCGCATGGAAAGAGCTGTTCATTCAGCTTCCAGGCCGTTAACCCACTGCCTGCATCTAGTCCAAGTGTCTCTGAATCTGCAACGATGAACAAAATACATCAAGGGATTTATGTAGGCGAAGACTTGTTAACCAGGTTGTAATTACATCTTTGTAGTTAAAAAAAAAACAAAATACATAATTTAAATAAGAATTTACTAGATACACTATGTAGAACAAGGAGAAATATTACAGAAAGTGTAAGGCCAGAACAAAGATATACACCGGCTGGTGCTCATCATCAGGGAAGGTTTAGCCTCCTTGACATATTCTGCAAAAGAAAATCACCTTATGATCATAACACTTTCAAGACTTTGCTATGAGAATGGATGCCAAGTGCTATGTTTTTATTGGGGCCCAACTGTCAAAGGACACATAATTCATAAGACGATCCATGGGATCTGGCCAGCACATGCACAGTTCTCATGTCTGAGAGACATACCACCTGGACAGGCATCAAAAGAAATGGTTTCTGGTTCAAAAACAGATGTTCTTGGCCAGAGAATACACTGAGCATTTTTCTATGTGCAAACAGCTTACAGGAGAACATCAAAGACACAGCAAGAAGTGTACAACAGCTCCCGAATTGCCATTGTTTGCTCACGCTGACATAAGCATTGATACCAGAAAATCCTCAACCACTGACTGTCCAGATCAGCGTGCAACTAGGGTCCAACGTCTGCTCACGTTATAGTATCAGACAACTCTGATTAGTAGCTCATTATTGTAACCCAACAACAAGAGGCACGAAGTGCATTGTAATAAAGGGTCATGTAAAACAAATTACCAGTTTTGTCCTTATTAGCTGCTTCAGATTTGTTCATACCAGCATTGTGAATGCAAGTATTCAAGATGAAAAAGGTTCCTGATAACATGTATAATCTTGATACAAGAGCAGGGTCGGAATGGCCCACTGGGGAACCGGAGGATTCGCCGGTGGGCTTAGGCACTTACACCTGCTGGCATACAGGGCTGGCAGCTACCTAGGGCCCCTGCTGCTCCAAAGGCCCCCAGCTAGTGGCGTGTCGCTAATAGCGGCACAGCCAGCTGCTATGGGGCTCCTGAGTCAGGGGGGCCCACCCAGTGCCAGCGGAGCAGCAGCTGGAGACAGGAGCCTGTCCACGCTGTTAAAAAGAAATGAATATTCACGCTTTTCCACGCCCCCATGGGTGTGGAGAGGAGTTAATATTCATTTCACTTTAATAGTGGGCAGTGTTAGCCGCAGACATACCGCATGTACCCTGAGGGCAATCGGCTGGCATGGAGCAATCCCTGCAGCTCCGCTGCCTACAGGAGAAAATTGCAGAGGAGCGTAGCTGCAGGGATCCGATGCCATCCTGCTTCCTGCCTGGCGCTTCCCGTCTATCACAGCAGTGCAGCTGGATGACATCATTCAGTGCGCGGCCGTTTCAGAGAGAAACCTGCCGGTGACGAAGATGCTACCGGGATGTGCTGTGGATGCAGGGAACGTGCAGAGAGGTGAGTGGTGCTGTATGTGCATGTGGTGCGGTGCAGTGTGTCTGTATGTGTATTGGAAAGGGCAATGATGTGGGTGATGGAGAGAGCAGTGATGGGGGTGGTGGGGAGAAGGCAATGTAGGTGGCGATGGAATGGGCAATGATGGGGTGGTGGGGGAGAAGGCAATGATGGTTGTGGTGGAAAGGACAATGGTGGTGGGGGAGGCAATTATGGAGGTGTTGGAATGGGCAATGATGGGGTGGTGGGGCCACCAAGAATGATTTTCTCTGGTGGGCCCAAGGTGCTCCAGTCTGACGCTGTACATGAGGTAAATGTTCTGGTGTTGTCATAAACCTGGACAAGTCTTTCAAAATTGTGAAAAAACAACTTGTGGGAATCTTGAGACAAGTTTTTACCATCAGAATCCAAGATAGACCATCAAGGGGGAGCAAATGCATGGATTTTGCACATGAAGAATTTTCTTTAAAAATGAAATAAAAGCCAGAAACCAACTTATATTCTTTTTTTTTTTTTGGAGTTTTTATTCTATTTTCTGTACATGACTATGGGGGCAGTGAAAATACAAGTTCGCAAGATGAGTTTTTGCAAGCTTTTGAAGCTGCGTCCAACAGCTCCGGCACAGTGGATGGGATTTATAGAAATCTCATGCCCATTGTTCTTTTTTACGCAGTGTAAACTGACCTTTGGTGTATGTTTCAAATCCGCAACAAAATATGCATGAGTTTTTAGTGCTTGTAATCCGTACAGCAATAAACTTTTGTCATATCCAAATACCAGGAAGTATCATAAACAAAGCAGCTTTATTTAAAAGCATGACACACCAACAAGAGCCAAAAATCGCAGGAACAAAAACATGATAAAAATGCATGTAAAAAAGTACACTCAAAAACGCAATAAAAAAAAGCAAAAATAGTCTAGTTTAGGTGCAGAAATGCTGCAGAAAATCTGCAAGATCAAAGATTCACCAAATCCTCATCATGGGAACACAGCCCTATAGTCCAGAGCAGTAATATTATTTTGCAGGCTTCAGCGCTCAGATCTCAGCAGTGCTAATTGCTGGAACATCATTTACAACAGATAGTATTTTGTAGAACGTAAATAGAACATGAAAACTGATTCATTCTGCTCGGTCAGGTCAGCCTGGTATGTTTCAATCTGAAACGCTGCGGCATTTCAAAGCAGAACATACATTTTGCTATCAAGACCGGAACAATGCCAATTGTATGACTAGTTCAAAAGGCCCGTTAAAGGGGGCTTCTTCCTACTGCACTCTTCTTGATCTCACCCTATACACACACATGAGGAAAGCCCTGTCAAGGGGAGTGGGGTGGGTAGAAGACCAGCCTTTTCAACTAATCATCTGAGCAGAATGGTTCTCAACCGGCTTTTAAATATGTTTTACTTTGAACTGCCGTGGCATGAGACCTAGATTAAACTTCATGGTCACAACCATAAAGTCCAAGTTTGAAGGGGAGACAAGACATGAGGTGAACCCTGCTGGTTTGGGGTTTCTAAGCCACAGTAGCACAAGACTTTACTTAAGGGTTCATTCTCATCTGCGTATAAAGCAGGCGAGTGCAATCAGATAAAATAATCGGATTGCACTCGGACTAAAAATATTGTATGATTCATTGCTCATATGCGATTTTCATCTCAACTTGGATCGAACGGAGAAAAAAAAAAAATCGCAGCATGCTGTGAGTGGCCGCGTATATCGGTCGAGACTCGCTAATGCAAGTCAATGGGTGCGAGACAATGTGTGCTGTCCAATTTTTACGCACTGGTCTCATAGGAAACCTGACATTTGATCAACCGAGTAAAGTAAATTCAGAGCCCGAATCGTCAGGATAGAATAGATATAAAAATAGAATAGATAGAAATATGTTAGCGAGATATATAATCAGCGTTTTGCGTGTGTAGTATTTTGTACTTGTATTTAGCAAATAAATAAATAAAAAAATGGGAAAAAAAATGCCGTGGGGTCCCTTTATTTTTAATAACTAGCTGAGGGAAAGCAGACAGCTGTGATCTGATATTAGTCTGGGAAAGGGTCAATATCCATTTAGCTTCCCAGCCTATTAAAATCAGCTCACAGCTGTCTACTTAGCCTTTACTGGTCATTAAAAAGGGGGGAGCCACCCCAAAAAATGAAGTGATCCCCCCTATTTTTAATAACCAGCAATGGCTGAGCTGACAGCTGCGGGCTGGTATTATTAGGCTGAGAAGGGGCCACAGATATTGGCCCCTTCCCAGATTAATAAGTCCAGCCTTCAGCCACCCCAGAAACGGCATATCCATTAGATGCGCCAATTCTGATGCTTAGCCTCTGCTAATGATGAGCGAGAAGCATTGTTGCTCGGGTCTCCCCGAGCATGCTTGGGTGATCTCCGAGTATTTTGGTATGCTCGGAGATTTATTTTTCGTCGTTTCAGCTGCATGATTTGTAGACAGGCTTAATACATGTGATAATTCCCTAACAAACAGGCATTCCACACATGTATTCAAGCTGTCTAGCAGTTGTTAATCATACAGCTGAGGCGACGAAAACTAAATCTCCTAGCACGCTAAAATACTCGGAGATCACCCGAGCATGCTTGGAGAGACCCGAGCAACGAATATACTCGCTCATCACTAGCCTCTGCTCTTCCTGATTTCCCTGGTGGGGTGATAACTGTTGTAATGGGTTTGTGTAATGCCTGCTGACATCATGCCCAGGGGTTAGAAATGGAGAGGTGTCTGTCAGACACCCTCATTACTAACCCATAGTAAAAACAAATGAACACATACACAGAAAAGTCCTTTTATTGTAAAAAACAATCCACAGAATCTGCCGTAATTCATAATATGGAGGTCCCACAACAATCCCAGTCTTCTTCCTCCAGTCTATGGAGGTCCGTTTAGAGAACCCAGCTCCATAAACTGGAGCTGCAGCCACTGCCGGGTCTCTTGCTGTGCAGTGCAAGAACGCGGCTGCTGTGACTAGTGGTGACGTGATTAAGGTTACCACAGTTCACAGCTGCTGAACTGCGGTAACCTTACTGACTTTACTGTTCGCAACGTGAGAACTTACTGCTGGTTCTCATGCTACGAGCAGTGATGTCAGTAAGGTTACCGCAGTTCAGCAGCTGTGACCTGTGGTAACTTTAATCACGTCACCACTAGTCACAGCAGCTGGGTTCTCGTGCTATGCAGCGTGAAACCAGGCAGTGGTTGCAGTTCCAGTCTATGGAGCTGGCATCTATGAACGGGGCTCCATAGACTGGAGGAAGACGAAGAGGATCGCCGTGGGACCTCCATATTATCGTTTACGGCGGACCCTGTGGATTACTTTTTTACAGTTATTCAGAATTACAGTAACAAAGAAACTTTCTTTCAAAAACAGTGCCACCTTTGTCCAAACATTTTATCTGGTATAGCAGACCAGCTCTATTGAAGGGAATGAGTCTGAGATGCAATACCACATCCAACCTGCAGACAGGTGGAGCAATGCAATTGGATTAAAGCTGAAATCTTAAACTTTTCAGAACAAAGGGCATCTAGGCTTGTCAAAAGAAGCACTTAAAATTCCTTAATTGTTACAGTTGGATTAAGGATTCTGCTATACATTCTGTAATATATAATGGTTTTATTTGAAAAACAAAGTCAATATTTTGCTTTTCTACTTTCAATTTTTCCTCCCCTTCTTTCAAGAGACATACCGTAACTATTTTTGTCGACATAGCCGTATGAGGTTTTGTTTTATGTGGAATGAGTTGTAGTTTTGAATGACACCATTCATTTTACAATATAATATACTGAAAAATAAGAAACAAAATTCCAAGTAACATGAAATGTTGAAAAAAAAAAAAAAAAAAAACGCAACTCCGCCATTGTTTTTTGGGTTTTATTATTACGGCATTAGCTGTGCTGCAAAAAAATCACCTGAGAACACAATTTACCATATCACTACGATTACGGCGCTAGCAAACTTGTAATTTTTTTGTATATGTTTTAAGTGGTTACAAATATTCAGAATGTTGATAGAGCTCTATGAGAACTTGTTTTTTGTGTGCAGGGCTGTAGCTGTTATTGCTACGACTTTAGCGTACATATAATAATTGATTGCTTTTTATTGCATTTTTTTAACATAGTGCGGCGACTGAAAAACAGCAATTCTGGAGTTTCGATTCTTCTTTACTTTTTTTGCACTTAACTTCTGGTTGAAATAATTTTATATTTTGATAGACAATACCAAATAGGTTTAATTTTTTTTAAAAATTTCTACTTTCTTTTTTAAGTTCTATCTAGAGACTTGAACCGGAGATTGCTTGATATACTACAATATTGCAGTTTGCAGTGTAATTGACCTTCTCCTATAAAGCTGAGCCAATGGCTGGGCTTGATAAAAGGACTAAGATAGCAGGCCCCCTTCTGCCATGGTACCCCACCGTCATTGTCTCCCCATGATCGCGTTGCTGGGGGTTGTGGGATGTTGATAGCTGATACATGAGTGCATCGGCAAGCAGTACATGGAATTGATGCAGTCATGGATTGACAGTGGCAGTTAAATGGTTACACAGCAGGAACCAGAGCTACTTCTGGCCGCTGTTGTTAAAGGCAGATGCTGGCTGTATAACCTAGCCGGCATCTGCATTGGTAGGATGCAGACTCCACTGCTGAGCAACTTCGTACACCCTGCATGTGACCTGTGCCAAAAATATACGTCACAGGTTACTATGGGGTAAACTTTATCACTTAGTCCCAGCCCTGTACCTGGCTATCTCCAGAAGTCCAATAGAGAATGAATAAAGTAGTGCTGTGCATGAAGTGGCCTCTACTCAATTCCGACAAGACATTTCAGAGCCCGGTCTCCATTTCTGCCTCTGGTATGTAGACCTGGGAGCACAACTGTACATGTAACTACACAGAAGGACACTGCCAGGAGACCCACGTCTACTGGCAACATTGTGATGATCTGACGGGACTGTTTTTCCTTCACTGCCCATTTAATTGCAGATGGGCGGGTGATAAAGGCTGGTAGCACAAACATATTTTGGATCTCCAACAAACGCATTCAGTTTAGAAACGTTTAACTGCACTTAAAAAGCTAAACTTCTGTCTAGTAAATACATTTAATGCTAAACTAAAACCAGTCATTTTCTCCCATATTCTAAAGGTCCCTTTCTCTCCCATTCTCCTGTCATTACACTGAAGGTCACCTTCACATAAAACACAACCTTAGCATGGAGAAGACTCTCAATTAGTTCTACAAATTGTACTGTAAGTGCAGGCGATTGTGGCGCTCACTAATGCCATCTTGTGGTCTGCTATAAACTACAAGTCATCAGAACACTTCACTAACCACAAATAACAAGCCAAGACCATTTTTTTTTTACAAAAACCAAAGTTGAATTTTAAGGGTATGTGCACACGTTGCAGATTAGCCTGCGGAATTTTCTGCACAGAATCTGCACCTCTTGGCAGAAAACGCAGGTGTGTTTCTGATGCGTTTTTTCATGCGGATTTGTATTCGTTTTTGTAAGCTAAATAAAGATGTTATTTAACAAAAAAAAGATTTGTGAGGTAATTTCTTGTCCAACCTCCTCTTTTACACTTGTCCGACCCATACTCCATTACACACACAGATAGACAGATAGATGATAATAGATAGATAGATGATGATAGATAATAATAATAGACAGATAGATGATGAGATAGATAGCTAGATGATGATAGATAGATGATGATAGATAGATAATAATAGATAGATAATAGATATGGGATAGAAAGATAATAAATATAGGATAGATAGATAAAAATGGTACATTAATAAAGACACACACACAAAATCTTCACGCAATATCTTTAATTTAAAAAAACAAAATGGGAAAAAAAATGGTGAGGGCTCCGGCGCAATTTTCTGCGCCAGAGGGGGAAAGCTGACAGCCGTGGCCAATATTTCTAGCCTGGGAAGGAGTTAATACCCATGGAGCTTCCCAGGCTATGAATATGAGCCCGCAGCTAGCCTTTACTGGCTATTAAAATAGGGGGACCCCCCAAAAAATTACGTGGGGTCCCCATATAATTTATAGCCAGAAAGACTATGCAGACAGCTGCGGGCTGATATTCATAGCCTAAAAAGGGGCTATGGATATTGGCGCCCCACCTGGCTAAAAATACCAGCACCCAGCCGCCCCAGAATTCGGGCACTTAGCCCCTCTCTTCCCACCGCCGTGTAGCGGTGGCATATGGGGTAATAAGGGGTTAATGTCAGCTTGCTATTGTAAGGTGACATTAAGCCTGCTTAATAATGGAGTCGTCAATAAGACGCCTATCCATTATTAATCTTATAGTATCAAAGGGTTAAAAAAACACACATAAGAATAAAGTATTTTAATTAAATAAAACACAACACGGTTTGCCATCTTTATTGCACGCCCAATCCATGCGACGCCCTCGATCTCCTATAATAAAAAGTAAAAAAATAAACCAACCGTATACTCCCTGTCCAACGCAGTCCAATTAATAACGTGTCCCACGACGATTTCCCCTATAGAACAGTGACATCAGGTGATATCACTGCGCTATAGGGCCTCCCAGTGATGTACTGACAGAAGACAATGGCTTCTGCCGTGCATCACTGAGGTTACCTGAGTTCAGGCTCTCACTTTCCAGCAATGCTGCGTGGGAATTTCCTCACCCAGCATTGCTGGTGAGAGAATGAACTGAAGTGACCTGAAGTGACCTCACTCTCTCCCGGCGGTGGAGGGATATACACAGCGGAGGGTTCCCTCCACTGTCAGTGCACCGTGGAGGCTGTGTAGAGCACTGACATCACCTGATGTCAGTGTTCTACACCGGAGATCGTCGTGGGATGCTCGTTATTAACTGGACTACGGCGGAAAAGTAAGTATAGGCTGTTTTTTTATTTTATTTTTATTAAAGGAGACAAGGGCATCGGGGATTAGGTGATTGGTAAGTATGCACTCTATGATATGTGTTGTATTTTATGTGTATGTTCTGTATGTTATATGTTGTATGTTTTTTTTTACATTCAACACATTAGCCAGATGATGGGACTACTACTATCCTATCATTGGCTAGTGTGTCAGTCACTGTCAGTGTAGCAGGCATAGCCGGATGGGACTTCCCCCGGACAGCCCCGGAAACCCCCGCACAGCCCCGGCAGACCGCAGCAGAAATCCCGGATAGCCACAGGCAACCCACGTACAGCCCCAGCAGACAGCAGACCCCCCCGCAGCTCACCACGGCAACCCACGGACAGCCCCAGCAGACCCCTGCAGAGACCCCGCACAGCCCTGGCAAACCCCCTGGATAGACCTGGCAACCCCCGCAGGTCCCCGGACAGCCCGTGCAACCCCCCCACACACGCACACACACCATACACGCACACAGTCACCGCCCACACACTTCCCTTCTCCTGATCTGCAGCGTTTCATACGCAGCAAAACCGCAGATCTTTTTTAGAACTGCGGTTTTGCTGCGGATGTGCCCGACTCAATGCAAGTCAATGGGTGCAGAAATGCTGCAGTTCCGCAGAAAGAATTGACATGCTGCGGAAAATAAAATGCGATTCCGTGCGTTTTTTTCCGCAGCATGTGCACAGCATTTTTGTATTTCCCATTGATTAACATTGTGTGCACAATGCACTGCAGATTTGAGGCAATTCCGCGCGTCCAAAAACACTGCGGAAACGCATCAAAATCCACAACGTGTGCAAATATTACAGTAACTGTCTGATTGTAAAATACATTATATTCATTCCATAATATATTATGCTTAAATACATTTATCCATCGAGACATAATTTAGACAAATGTGCTGTAAGTCATTGAGACAAAAAGCAGCTTCAGTGAGAAAGAATAGTGCTGCTCGATAATTATTGTATTCTTTATGACTTTGCTCTAGTTGACAAGTGCCATTGTTTTTAGGGTAGATCTAAATGAGACAGAGACACAGTGGATTTTCTGCTGTGGATTGGTATGAAAAAAAAAAACCAACAATTTGGAGTAACAAGATTGTGGCTTATATTTAACCAAATTTCATCTACATTCTGCAGAGAAAATACTCAGCAGAAATTGTTCTACGTGGCAGTTGTGAAATTTGCAACATATATATTTATTTATTTTACTCACTTATATAGTGCCATTAATTCCACAGCGCTTTACAGACATTATCTGCACTGTCCCCATTGGGGCTCACAATCTATCACTATCAGTATGTCTTTGGAGTGTGGGAGGAAACCGGAGAACCCGGAGGAAACCCACGGAAATACGGGGAGAACATACAAACTCCTTGCAGATGTTGTCCTTGGTGGTTCAATAAAACCAACAGTGATTTTCTCTACTGGATGGAGTGATGGTAGCATCTTCTCTTTCAATATAGAGCAGCGTATCTGAGAACGCATGATAATATCAATGAAATGTAGCTCCCCGACACCAGCAGCACTCATGTAGTCCCACATAAGGACACTGCCACCACCATTTTTCACTGTAGGCACCATGAATTCTCATTTGTACTCCTTACGTTTGCGACTCCATACAGTTTTGAAGCCATCAGACTTTTATTTAGATGTACTCATTTTGCAACATTGTCTTGAATAAATCAATGACCTTTTTGGGTGTGCAAAATAATTTGTAGTATGATATCCCATAGAAAATATTTATTCTCAAAAGACAGTAAAGGTTTTCTGACAAACCTGTTGGGGTGTACTCATTTATGCTGAGCACTGTATATTTCTGCACTCAGAGGAGTGGGAGTGTGTCAGTAGATACCACAGCCTGCGTTTGCTTTCTCTGTGCTCTATAAACAAACAGTGCACTGAATCGAATTTTTCCAACATTAAAGTGGTTGTCCAGGACAATTTTTTTTATTATGGGCCTAAAAACAAAACATGCAGGTAGTTTCTAATGGAGGCACCTTCCTGCCTTTTCTATCCTGCGCCGTCTCAAAGTGGTCACGGTCTACTCCTGCCGACGATGCAGCAGGTCCATGTCTCAGATTGCTCTGTCGACAGGGTCGTATTTGGCCTTCATGCTGCCCTAGGCACTTTTCGTGGTCGCGCCCCTTACTGACGTCACACACTGAGTCTGTGCACACGATATCTATTTAAGGCAAATCTATTCCGTAAAACACTTTAAAAAGTGCTAATTAAACACTAAAAGAATGAACATCTGCACTGGCTGTGCACAGCTTCAGTCTTTTGACCGTTTTCCTAACACCTTCAGCTTTTCAAAGTCATCAAGAGATTAAAATACGTGACCTAACCATTGCTTCAGTGAGGAGAGGCCTAGTGATCTAGAGACATGCTGTCTTTCTCATTCGACCCTCCTCTTTACTGAAGGTGTTCAAAGGGAAGCCAAGATCAGACAGGTAGCAGGCGTCAGAGCGAGCCTGCAGCCACATTGTGTGCACCCACACTGACACTTGGAGCGCGCTGCTGCACTCATCCAGTGTCGCTGGTTTCAAACTTGTGGTTTTTTTTTTTAAATCAGGCAAAATCAGGTTTTTCAGCCAAATCCTGATCCTTTCAGGATCCAGTATTTGCCCATTCACTTTAATGGTGTCAGGTAGAATCCAGTTACTTCAGGTTGCTTCCTGACACCATTAAAGTAAATGGATAAAAAAACGATCCTGAAAGGATCAGGATTTGGCTGAAAAACCTGATTTTGTCTGACTTGAAAAAAAACACAAGTGTGAAACCAGCCTCATTGAGTAAGCACAGACTTGCAAGCTGATTTTAGACAGCACTCACTTTTACTAACAGAGCGCTGACAATAAAGACAAGCTTTAGTATACAAATACGAGAGTGCTGCGAAACACCCTCATTTGCATATCAAAGTAGATTTTACTTTTTAGCGCCAATAAAAACTATTCTATAGGAATATGCCCCCTCATCCCCATTCTAAAGCTTCAGCCTCCCCAAATCCCCAGCCTGCATAGCACCAGACTCCCCTGTTCACCAGAATATAGCAGCACCAGCCTCCCCTGTTCCCCAGTTACAGCAGCTTCAGCCTCCCGTTCCCCAGTATACAGCAGCTCCAGCCTCCCCTGTTCCCCAGTATACAGCAGCTCCAGCCTCCCGTCACCAGTATATAGCAGCAGCCACCCCTGTTCACCAGTATACAGCACATCCTCCCGTCACCAGCCTCCCCCCTGTTCACCAGTATACAGCAGCAGCCTCCCCTGTTCACCATTATACAGCAGGAACCTCCCGTCATCAGCCTCCCCTGTTCACCAGTATACAGCAGCAGCCTCCCCTGTCACTGGCCTCCTCTCACCAGTATACAGCACAGCCTCCCATCACCAGCCTCCTCTCACCAGTATACAGCACAGCCTCCCATTTCCAGCCTTCTCTCACCAGTATACAGCAGCAGCCTCCTGTCACCAGCCTCCTCTCACCAGTATACAGCACAGCCTCCCCTGTCACTAGCCTCAGCTCCCTGCATTGAGGTGAATATAGAGGTGCCCCTCCGAAAAGACAACAGATTTCCTGGATTGTCTAACGGAGGGGAGGTTAAAAAATTTTTTTTTCCCTGTCTTGGTGCTGCCCCCATAAGCCAGGTACCCTAGGCCCGTGCCCTCCAGTGCCTAGTGGCAAATACGGCCCTGTCTGTCGACAGGGTGTGACTGCTGAGGTCATGCTGATTGACAGCCATCTCCCCACAGTTATGCATTAGGAAGCTGACTGTCAATCAGCAAGATGTTGGCAGTCACGCCCCATCAATAGAGCAGGGTGGAAAAGACGCTATCAACTTCTAGCCTTTTAGTTCTTAGGCCCATAGTTAATAAACTAAATAGTCCTGGATAATCCCTTTAAAACTAGGTTTACACCTGGGTACTAGGTTTACTGATCCATCCCACTACAACACAAATTATGCCACATGGTCTCCAGTAACTATACCTAGTTCTGTTTGGTTTCTGATTGAGTGGAAGGTATTTTAATGGAAAGTCAAAGGCAAATGTATATAATAACATGGTGGTTCGCACTGCAGCCTTAGGCTAAGTGCACACGTTCAGGAATTTTTGCGTTTTTT
>VIAB01001928.1:160860-185876 GCA_009801035.1 Oophaga pumilio | reverse complement strand
AACATGGATAAGCGACATAACTTCTGTCAGGGAGTGTAGAGTATAATCGTTTATATCCCATGATACCAGCAGTCCGTCTCTTCTGAGCATCACGACTTGAGCTGCTTTTTCACAGTGGATGGTGAGTTCAGGAGGCAAGGGAAGAAGTGTCTTGTAAGTGGGGAAGGATAAGATATACTGCAAAGTTTTTTTCTACAAAAGCCTGCACTATTGATTTATGCAAAGTTTGATGAAAGTTCAGTTACATTTTAATTCAATATATAATAATGTATAAACAACATGTATTTACTTTGTTTTTTTATACCCCTGATTGCCTTGCCCCTTCATAAAATATTTACAGAAACAAACATCAAAACCTTGAAATACACCAGGTATTTTTTTCAGAGACTAAAAAATTAATATATCGAAGTTGAGGTTTCTATGCATCAATTATCTGGCAAGAATCACCTTTGTACACAAAATTTCTGAAAGTTTTAATTTTCAAACCTAAAAGTAAATAACTTTTCCTTATCCTTCCAAATCAGAATTTACAATAATGGATATAATTGCGTTTTAGTAAAACAAAAAAAAAAGTTATTTTGCTGTTTTATTACTATATGCTATCCATCATGTACTAGCTAAAATATAATGACTTTTTTGTAATGACAGCAAAAAGTACATGAGGAAGTCTAACCTTAGTTAAAACAATGAAAATATACATGAGCTCATCATTCTTCCACAAAAGGGTTGAGTGCTTGGCAGCGAAACAAGGACATTTGGACAGACCTACACTAACAAGGGCAGAAACTGCATGTTCATCTCAAAATCCTAGTGATTGATCATGATACTGAAATACAGAAGAAAATAGGACAGACAAGTTCAAGTCAGCCTTTTCTAGTAATTGTCACATATAGCCATGGGACTGACTTTTTTTTTACTTATAATGTGGCTGGCATCCCTTACCTTTATGTATCATCGTGTACAGTGACATGCCATCACTGAGAACTTCTTAAACAGCCTTTATAAGTAGCACAGAGAGCTGACACAGCAATAACTGTTCATAGAAGTAAACTACTGGTCCTTTCAAATGAGTCCAACCAATATGTAACATCTTTTCCTCTCCATTACCTGAATATTTTTGCAAGGTCTCGAAGTGTAAATATGTAGTGACAGCGCTGAGACGTCCCCAAGAACACAGTTCGAAGTCTTTCCTGTAGTTCTACTGAAACTTTAGTGATCGCTAAAATTAATTCCTGGAGGTGCTCAGTAGACACAGCACCAGTGCTGCCAGCCTGAAATCAAACCAAATGGGTCACTGCCAACTCCAATGAGTAAGCAAATCAATGGCTACTTCTTATCTTGTTACAGATAACACAATTAGTAGCATGTTGTTAAGAAATGTAATAAAGGGAAATGCTGAACACAATGCTGATAGGAACATTCTTTGCAATTAGTGAAACGACTTGCCACATAATAAAAATAACTTCCTAAACATAAAATTAAACAAATGAGACTATTCACAAAAGGACACTGGGAGCCTTCAGATTTCTCTATAATTGTCTCTACTTGATGTATAGATATTAAATTGTTTCTTTTTAAAGCATACTTGAATTGTGGTTAATCCTAAATGTGTCACTAAATTTTACTGCCACTTGCAAAGCACTGCAATTACTTCATTATGACAGGCCATTAACTAATAACTGGTACGCTACAAGCTTACAATGAGCACACAATTAGCTGAGCTGCTGGGACACTGTTCATTTTCCTTAACATTCCACTAATGAAGGAGAGGAGACAGGTACCTTGTGTTCTGTCACTCCTGGCACAAAGTGAGCATTCAGTATGCTGCTGAATATCCCAAGCTGTTCGCTTTGACTGAAAGAATGAAAAATAAGAGACAAACCAATTCACCTCTGTATTCACATTCAAAATCAATTTGCCTTACCATATTTAAAGGGTTATTTCCAAAATCACAATGTGGTCTGACTATATTGTGCATATATATTTATCAATGACACTATAATTCATTTTTAGATATGCCTAATTTTGCACATTTCACTCTCCAAAGGATAGCCCTCTAGGTTTTTACTCCTGCTGTAGTTTCAAGCTCCTGGTTGATTATGGCAGTGCAGTCTCTTTTTTCTAGCTTTCTGCCAGCATATCTCTGCTCTGCCTTCACCTCTGACAGAGAGTGCATTCTACCTTAGAATATACCGTATGCCTCTATGCACTGTCTCCTCCTGTAACATACACTGCTTTGGCAATTTTATATTCTGCATTCAGCATCGGTGTAGCTGTCTGTGTGATTTTACATCATTGTTAGCTGATTTATCTTAGAACTGAACTTACCTGCACTCCTCTACAACAGAGCTTGTAATTATTAAGTGCAGAGCTGAGCTGCGTTTGCTGCCGGAAATGTGAAACTGGAAATGCTGCTCTGTTGAAGCATATGGCAGAAGATAAAGATTTACAGGCTCTCTCTCTAATTTTCAACTCACTCTAAGCTAGTGACTTGAGACTTTCTTCTTTGATGTTTCTGATTCTAAGGGCCCCGTCACACATAGCGACACACCAGCGATCCCGACAACGATATGCACTTGTCAGGATCGCTGGTGTGTCGCTACATGATCGCTGGTGAGCTGCCAAACAGGCAGCTCAGGCAACGATCAGGACAGCGACACTGCGGGTAACGTCGCTTAGTTACCCGCAGTGTAAGTTGGATACCAGCCCGCTGGTGCAGGGAACTGGGAACCAAGGTACACATCGTGTTTCCAGGCGCTGCGCGGCACCTGGAAACCCGATGTGTACCCTGGTTACCAGCCCCCCTGCAGCAGCGTGCTGGTATCCAACGTACACATCGGGTTTCCAGACGCCACCTGGCGCCTGGAAACCCGATGTGTACCTTGGTTAATAGCTGATCGCTGGTCTCCTGCCTGCCACACGCAGCGATGCATGCTGGCCAGCAGGAGACCAACGATCAAAAAAATGTCCAGGACATTCAGCGACAATCAGCGATACCCAGCAGGGGGGTTGATCGTCGCTGAATGTCACACACAGCGATATCGCTGGGGAGATCGCTGTTGCGTCACAAAACTAGTGACTCAGCAGCGATCTCGCTAGCGAGATCGCTGTGTGTGACGGGGGCTTAAGTATTCTTGTTATTCTTTCTTTGTAGCATACAGAGAGAAGCATTAGCATTGAAGGCATTATACAAAAGAATTCAATAGTGTGGCTGTGAATCCAGTTCTTATCTGAAATACAATTGCTGAAAGCTGCAGCTTTATCTTCTTGTCTTACTGGTCTCTGTCTGTGGTGAGAGGCCAATAAGACTCATGTTCCCCCTTCCCTCTTCATAGGGTTTAATATACACTTGTGTGAAAAAGTGTTTCCCTACTTCCTGATTTCCTGTAATTGTGCATGTTTGTCACGCTTAAATGTATCAGATCACCAAACAAATTTAAATATTATTCAAAGATAACCCAAGTAAACACAAAATGCAGTTTTTAAATGAAGATCTTTATTATTAAGGGAAAAAAAAATCCAAATCTACAGGGCCCTGTGTGAAAAGGTGATTGCCTCCTAAACCTAACAACTGGTTGGGCCACCCTTAGCAGCAACAACTGCAATCAAGCATTTGCAATAACTAGTAATTAGTCTTTTTCAATGCTCTGGAGAAATTTTGGCAAACTCATCTTTGCAGAATTGTTGTAATTCACCCACATTGGAGGGTTTCCAAGCACTCTCTGGCCTCCCCTCTAGCACTCTGTCACCACTCCAATCCGTCCAACACTCTGCTGCCCGACTAATCCACCTATCTCCCAGTTATTCCCCAGCCTCCCCTCTATGCCAAGCCCTTCATTAGCTTCCTATTGTCCAGAGGCTCCAGTTCAAAACCCTAACTATGACCTACAAAGCCATCCACAACCTGTCTCCTCTATACATCTGTGACATGGTCTCCCGGTATTTACATACACGCAACCTTCGATCCTCTCAAGATCTCCTTCTCTACACCCCTCTTATCTCTTCCTCACACAACCGCATACAAGACTTCTCCCGTGCTTCCCCCATACTCTGGAACTCTCTACCCCAACACATCAGACTTTCCCCTACCACGGAAACCTTCAAAAAGAACCTGAAGACCCACCTCTTCCGACAAGCCGACAACCTGCAGTCATCCTCAGTCTACTGAACCGCCGCACGACCAACTCTACCCTCTCCTAGTGTATCCTCACCCATCCCCTGTAGAATGTGAGCCCTCGCGGGCAGGGTCCTCTCTCCTTCTGTACTTGTGTGTGCCTTTTTTTGCTCATATTTATTGTATTTGTCTATATTTGCCCCTTTCAGATGTAAAGATGTAAAGCGCGATGGAATAAATGGCGCTACATAAATGTATAATAATAATAATAAATGAACAGCCTTTTAAGGTCATGCCACAGCATCTCTATCGGATTAAGGTCAGGACTTTGACAAGGCAAAGTCTTTATTTTATTTTTCTTAAGCCATTCAGAGGTGGACTTGGTATGTTTTGGATCATTGTCCTGCTGCATAACCCAAGTGCGCTTCAGACTGAGGTCATGAACAGATGGCAGGACATTTTACTTCAGGATTGCTTGGTAGACAGCAAAATTCATGGTTAGTTTACCACAGCAAGTCTTCCAGGTCTTGAAGCAGCAAAACAGCCCCCGACCCTGACACTACCACCACCATATTTTACTGTTGGTATGATTTTCCTTTTCTGAAATGCTGTGTTACTTCTACACCAGATGTAATGGGACATGCAACTTTTGTCTTGTCAGTCCAAGAGTATTCTCCCAAAAGTCTTGAGAATCATCAAGATGTTTTCTGCAAAACTGAGACGAGCCTTTATGTTCTTCTTATTGCTCAACAGTGGCTTTCATCTTGAAACTCTGCCATGCAGGCCATTTTTGCCCAGTCTATTTCTTATGGTGGAGTCATGAACACTGATCTTAACTGAGGCAAGTGAGGCCTGCGAACCTCAGGATGTTTGGATGTTGTTATGGTGTCTTTTGTGACCTCTTGGATGAGTCATTGCTGCACTCTTGGGGTAATTTTGGTCAGCTGGCCACTCCTGGGAAGGCTTACCACTGTTCCATGTTTTTGCCATAATGGCTCTCACTGTGGTGCTCTAGAGTCCTAAAACTTGAGAAATAGCTTTATAAACTTTTCCAGGTGTAGATCTCAATTACTTTGTTTTTCATTTGTTCCAGAATTTCTTTGGATTGTGGCATGATGTCTAGCTTTTGAGAATCTTTTGATCTACTTCAGTTTGTCAGGCAGGTCCTATTCAAGTGATTTCTTGATTAAGAACAGATGTGGCAATAATCAGGCCTGCGTGTGGCTAGGGAATTTAAACTCAACTTCCCAAAGATGTGATAAACCACAGTTAATTTATGTTTTAAAAAGGGGGGCAATTACTTTTTCATGCAAGGTTCTGTAGGTTTGGATTTATTTTTCCCTCAATAATAGAGACCTTCATTTAAAAACTGCATTTTGTGTGTTGACTTGTGTTATATTTGTCTAATAATAAATTTGTTTGGTGATCTAAAACATTAAAGTTTACTATACTTGCCTAGAATGATTTAAACAGAGGCTAGGTCCCCTATATAAATGTTTAGACAGTTTAAATGTCATTTTGGGGGTGACAGACTCCCTTTAAGCAAGAGAGATAAAACACTTGTTCATAATGTCAGACATATGTTGAGTAAGAGAGATAAGAGACTTGCAAACTATAGTAAATTAAAAGAGACCTACAATAAGTATTTTGGGGGGAAGAAAACTGTTTTTTGTACGTTCAAGGTAATTGTTTCTGTTTTTAAAGCTGTAGCTATTTTTTGTTTTTTAGAGCTGTGCAGCACAAGAAGTGGGCTAGTTGATTAATCATGACTGCTGTCATCTTCCATTATTTAAACACAAAGATCGCTGTGTCCAATGTTTCCACAGTACATAGATGGGCCTTTACTGGCAAGTGTGATATGAAGCTGCTTGTACTTTCGCAGCACAGTATTTTAGTTTATTGGCTTTTCCAATTTTTGCATATAAAGCAACCAACCTCTTTGAAGCATTTTTACCAATTCTCCCTTAAACATTATGTATAAAAAAATAGACACTGTTTGTAAAGCAGTTACTTTATGCTTCCAGTGCGCGATGACAGAATCATCCATCATCAGATGCAACAAGTCAAAATGTTCATTCATGAACTGGGAAATAGGCATGGAGGAGGCATAGAAGGGGTGCAAATGCTGTAGCCCGAAAAAAGCCTGATGAAAAAGGGCATAGTGACGCGATTTCTTTTAACTTGCAAAAATGCTACTTCTATGACCTGATGCGATGACTTGAAGGATAAACTACAAGAAGATTCCAATGACAACATCACTTTCAAAGTTTTCGGCAGGTACATTGTTATCATGAAAACCTTTTGTGAATCCAACTCACCATCTACATCAATGTGTAGAAATGAACAAAGCATCTGACAGAAATAAATAAAAGGTCAATAGAAATTAATGTACATTATCATAGTTACATAGAGAACTGAATTTTAATAATAAAAAAGTTATATTGACATTTCAAACCTTGGGTACTTGCAGTAAAATGAACAGAAGTGTCTGAGAAGACGTCTTAGCCCTGGAGAACTGTTAGCTTTTGCAGTGTTCCATGTTGCCAGGTATATGATGCCTTCTATGGTTTTCCATTTCATTGTGGTGGGATCAAATATTCTCTTCTGGTCAAGCAGCTGCCGAACAAACTCACACGCTGGCTGATAACCAGGATCTCTGGCCTATGATGACACAGTAGAAACACAAACCTCTTTACAAGTTTATAATGTGGTGCTTCAATTACTTATGATTTAAAGGGAATCTGTGTCTCCATATGAGAGCAGCATGATGTAGGGGTAGAGACCCTCTTTTCAATCATCTATCACTCACTTTACTTAATGCTGCTGTTTTACTGAGCTCTGTCTAACCCCGCCACCCACACCACTGATTGGCAGCTTTCTGTGTACACTGTGCATAGGCAAAAAGCTGCCGATCAGTGGTGGAGCATGGTTGTACTACATGGCATGTATTGCCCAGATCACT
Source organism: Oophaga pumilio (assembly GCA_009801035.1). NCBI lineage: Eukaryota > Metazoa > Chordata > Amphibia > Anura > Dendrobatidae > Oophaga > Oophaga pumilio. The sequence continues at coordinate 178,800 of VIAB01001928.1, read as the reverse complement.
TTATTTAGGAAATAGAAAAGAATGTGGCATTCTCACATATGCATTGCTCTCAAGTCTCTGATCCGTGATCAGTAGGTGCCCAAAGTATACAAATTTGTTATCAGTTGTGCCAATCACAGACAACACAGCAACTGATATATGGAACATAGTACACAATTCACACTACAGAACTGTATAGACATAGCATTCAGTACAAAATGTTGTAGCTGCACTCCCAACATCATCCGCAGAATACAGTCATTGCAGAGAGCATCAGGGCATTGCAGAATTCGGCTATCCTCTACTAACAGGACTTGGAGGCTATTGAAAGTGTAGGTGTCATTCTTTGTCTTGCTCTCATTCATGCTCACAGATCTGGTAACAAGTATATTAGGGAATTAATTTATGATAATGCAGTAGGCTCATATTCATTTTACCATTTTCTGATGTTAGTTAAATCAATCTGACTCAAAACACCCAAAGCACTAAAATTTTTTTTACATTGTTTAGCACTCAAAAAAATGGATATTTGATTGAGGCTTAAAGAGAACCTGTCACCAGATCAAAAGTGGCCAGCTTTTGTTTTCATTTTATTCCCACTGTTCCCCTGAGTATTATGTTCTTCTTTAAAAAAAGAAAATCTGCCATATGGTTCAGGAAATACGGGCCTTTTTATTTTGTCTGAATTTTTATGGTCTTTAACAAGTAGGCGGTTCTCACTGGATAATAATGAACAGTAACCTAAAGACATGCCCACTGAGACACTTGAAAGCATCTCCCCTTTGTAAAAACCAACCATAAAAATTATCTCTGAATGAAAAGTCCCATATCTCTGGAACTGTATACAGATTTAAAAAAGCTAAAACTCACTAATGTGAACAGTGGGAATAAAATATGAGCAAAAATTGTCCTCTTTTGACCAGGTTACATGTCCTCTTTTGGGGTTTTATTCAATTAAAGCAAATGGAAATGTTCTAAATTCTGTGGAGTTTAAATAAATTTACTCTATATTTTATGTAAAAAAAAAGGAAACACATACATATTGATAGAAAATGCGATTTAAACACTGTAAATAATCAAATTTTTGACACCCTTTGCTAACATTAGAGCCACTCATAAGTCAGGTAAGCCAAAAAGTTAAAATGTTATATGCTCCATTTAATCCTATTGCATAATTATGTCAGAACCATTCTTAATTTTGCTTTCTAAAGCATCATATATAAAATATGTATTTGAAAAAGAGACGAGGATTGATTATCTAATTCCAATGTCCATTAATCTTTTATCATTTCTATTGAGATAAATGCATCTACGTGCTTCTAAAATATATAAATGCACTCGTTTTCCAGCGTGACATTCAAGCTAAAGATCCCAATGTTCAGCAATGAATGCATTCCAATGCTCTTAGCCTTAAGTCACCGTTTGTACATCTGTTGTGCACAATGTTTAACCTTGCAAGCACCACATTTATAAAATGTGCTTTTGATTTGCCACAGCAAGACAGGTCTTCCAAACTAATTTGCAATAATAGGATGCCTAGTCTAGCCTCTTGAGTATAAAGTAATCACCTTAGCAAGGTTGAGGTCATCAAGCAAACATAACAGTTTCTTGTTTCCTGCTGGTGTATGCAATGTGCCATGTCGCCATTCTAATCGGTCTTTTAAACATCCCCATATTCTCAGAGGATCAGTAGAACTAGAAAATAAATATGCAAAGTAGAATATGTAACTGTCTGCAATTACAATAATGCCTAATAAGCCAGCAATTATCAACAGTCTATCATTCCTGAAAGTACATTTGCATGATTTACAGACTTTTCTGGATCATCTTAAATTGAAGGTTCAAGTTTTCCTTTTTTAATGTTCAGATCTCATAAAAGAAGCATTAAAGGGGTTGTCTATGAAAACAGGATAGGTGATAACTTACTGACCGGTAGGGGTCTGACCACTTGGAAGACACGGATTGGCAGAATGGAGAATTTTAATCCTTGAAGGGTAATTTTACAAAATGAATGCCCACTGATCCATTCATTCTCTTAGGAGGGGGGGACGGAAAAAGCTGAGCACAGCACTCAGAAGCCCCACAGGATATGAATGGAATGCGGGTCAAGTATGTGTATTGCCACTACATTCTAAGGAGGACATAAGGCCTCGTTCTACCAATCGGTGATGTTCCCAGAAGTTAAATCTTCACCAATCAACAAGTTATCACCTATCTTGTGGACAGTTGATAACTTGTTTTCTCCGGACAACCCGTTTAACGCTTCAGAAGTACAAACAATAAATATGTCTTTAAAATAAGTGCAATTTTCTACTCTTATTCAACTCATGTCTGATGAACCTTTATTTCTTGTACACCTCTTGTGGTATCAGACACATTATTTCAACTTTATATTAAGGGTTTGTCTTTTTTTGTAGATGCTGATCACATCTACTAACAACTGGAATCGATAGTGGTCTCCTCTGTTGTAATCTACAGAGGAGCCTAGCATCTAGTGTTTAGTTCTCCGACAGCACCATCAAGGAGGAAAAAAAGCTTTACACAGTGACAATAAAAGTAAATGGGCTGTCTTTGGAGTTGAACTCTGCCCTGACATATTCAATAAAAGCCCTGAACAGGGTATCCAACTGTAATAACTCAAAATGTCCTAGTAGAAAATGAACATTGCACATTTGTCATTGAAACAAATATGCTGCACATGGGCTGTTTGTATCAGCAGATACCATGGACTGAAAAGTCTTGGAACACTTTTTATGATCTCAGCTCGTAGGCTGATCCATAAAAATTGTGTAGGTTTTCAATACTTTTGAACATTGGTAGTTAAATTCTACCCCAAAATCAGATTTGATTTTTATTTTCACATACTTACTTTATGTAGTAGGCTTAGCTCACTTTGGTAATTGGATGGTTCTTTTTTACAAATTTATGACAGTTATAAAATCCACTTCGATTATTTCCCAACCAGGTCCTGCCTTCGGATGATTGTCATGTGAAGCTCCAGAATATGTGGCACCTCTGAATGTGAATTGGCACGATCAGCCATTATATCACCAGAGGGTGCTGGTTCTGCAGACACTAGCCAGCAGCACACTAGTACATCATCCCCAACCATTCAGGTAGTTCCTCTTTCTACATTAACTAGAGAGAAAGCGATAAACCCCCTTGACAGTTGCTGAAGTGGAACACACCAGAAGCTGAGGCAGTAAGAAGAAGTCTTATTGAGGAGAAGACCAGGAGGCCTGCCTGTGATCACGTCAAGCCATGAAGGACTGTTGTACAAAAAAAACACCAGTTCTGACCTAGTAGCTAATCACAGGTTTTTTTTTTTCATACTAGTGACTGTCTTTACCCTCTTTGGCTTTTAGTCCCTGTTCCTTTCCATTGGTTTATTTAGTCTTTGCGCTCAAAGCTATATTTCTTTCTGAATAGCAATCATTTGCTATGTGTGTCAAGAAAGGGAAAATGGAGCAGAAACTGTTTATAACTTTTTATTACTAAAAGTGGCTATTCAACAGAGAATGGACATTGTATATTGTTTTATTATGTGTATTTTGATTATGTCCCTGTGCTTCTGTCTTACACAGTGACAGGGTGATAAAGTAATATTGCCATAATGTGCCCAAAAACACCAAACACTTATTTATGGTAATAAAACTTTCCTGTCATATGGGAATATAGCTGTATCCTGTGCAGTTACCTTTCCATTGATTAAGCACGGAGTGTGGCAACTCACGAGCAAGCCTAGGCCACCATCGCCACTGGCATCCCTTTCATTAGTAACATGAACTGCAATCATAATATCATAAAGACAGATATACAAAGCCAGACCTGCTCCCAATAGATCTTAACAGATACTGATAGATCTAACTGAATTTTTGTTCACCTGGCAAAATAGCATAATTCCCTACCCATCAGAAGGTGTAAATAAAGCCCACTCCTCAATATGTAAGTTTTCATTAAAATTGTACAAAATATGATATGTGCTTTCCAATTAGCACATGACAAAGTGTCTTGGACACAAAGATGTCCTATTCTTTAACTTATTGACATCTTTTATGAAACTGCTCCATGCTTGACTGCCTTTTCAATAAAAGCATAGCGTCACTCTAGACTGAAAACTCCATCTAAAAGTTGAATTATTCTATTACAGACGAATAGAACCAATACATAACAGGCTTCAATGGCGATGCAAGACCGCCTTAGTTCTTAGCGTTTTATCGGACACATGACACAAATGAGGATTTAGTATAATACATGTTGTTCTGCTGATTATTTGTTCCATTATACTCAGTGATGCATATCATGCAGAACAATACATGTTGGCATTATTCCTATGCTTTGAAACATCTGCTATGCGTAACACAATCTGTTAGATATTTTATTTTTGGACTACAGTTTTCCTTGACTTACATATAAATGTGTAGGAAATACAGTAATGGATATGGGTAAAAATAGTTTTCAGCCCTTAGTCTTCTACAAATGCTGTATGTTTTTTCAGACAAATGCAAGAAATCATGTGTAGAATGTCCTATGTTACCTGTTTATTGGAATTTTTAGCTCAGACATCTCTGCAACATCACCCAAACATAGAGAATTGAGAAGCTCCTGACTGAGACTTGATTTGCCACATCCTGCATCACCAGCAAATAGAATCGGGCAACCAGAAGTAATCAACAAGCTTGAAAGGTATAAAAGTTGCTGTAATGAAAAGAAATGTAATGTGAAATGCACAAGGATGAAGTAAATGTTAAAGAGGTTCTCAAGGCACACAGATTATAAAAGCATCGTTAAGATTATGAGAAGTGAAGAACTTGCCTAACTCACTGTTAAAATTTTGCCCTGTTCCTGAGATGTCCATGAGGCTGGGACCACAGTCTCAAACATTACCGTTAGTAACACACTACACCGACATGGATTCAAATCATGAAGGACACACAAGGTTCCCTTGCTCATGCCAGCACATGTCCAGGCCCATTTAAATTATGACAGTGACCATCTCGATGATTCAGAGGAGGCATGAGAAAAGGTCATGTCATCAGATAAGACCAAAATAGAACTTTTTGATTCAACTTCACTTATTTTTGCAGCATGTTGCACATGGGTGACATCTCGCCAACCCAACTAATCATAAGGGATCGCGGAGGGTAAGGAAATTTGCACAGTTCTTGTCTACGGCCAGAGAGCACAGACCTGTCCCGAGGACTGGAGTTGTGCAAACTAATCCGCTCATCTCTAATATATATATATATATATGTAGTGTAGTGCGGCGGTGTTCACACTGTGCAGTAATGAGGTAGTGACCCAGTAAAGTTCAAAGCAAACATATTTAATCTCCAAAAGAACTCATAAAATGAACAGCACACGGTATCCTCCGGATCACAGCCGGGGAGTCAAAACAGTACGTATCCAAGACCGGTTGCCATGGGTGACTGCACCACCATGTCACGCTGAGGGGCACCAGGCGTTTGCTTTCCCTGGCTCTGTGTTACCTCACACAAGTAGGCTGTTGCAGAGCCACCTGCTCTGCAGTTTGCAAGCACACACTGAAACACCCAATCCTTTACTGCAAGGTTTTTAAATAGACTCTGTGGCCATGGGCCACTTGTAAGACCTGGCTGGAGAGAGCGAACCGCCCCACTACCATCCTGTAGTTCACTCCAAAAATAAAAGCCTTTGCAGGGTTTTCTTAAATCTGCCTCCGGCAAATAGCTTGTCCAAGACCACACTCACTTTTATTCTGCATTGCAACCACAGCTAAATCTGTGACTGCAATGCCCTCCAGCAGCCTTAATACTTTTCTATGCGCATCCTGGGGGATACATAGCGTCCCTACAATATAATACCCATCACTGCCTCACATATCCCTCCTTCGGTTCAAACTTGTGGGGATGAACATTTGTCACCAAACAGGGTGCCCGTGACAGGGCATCCGCATTTCCCTGTGACTTCCCTGCCCGATGTTCCAACAAGAAACTAACATGTTGCAGGGACAGGAACCATCTTGTGACCCGCACATTCCTCTCTTTTGCACTACTCATCCGAATGGGGGGGAATGATCTGTTACCAACCGAAACTGTTGCCCGAGCAAATAGTAGCGCAAGGACACCAAGGCACACTTTACCGCCAAGCACGCCTTCTCCATTACGCTATAATTTTTCTCTGCCGGGGGAACTTTCTTGCTCAAGTAGGTGACTGTATATTCATCCCCGTTCACCTCTTGCAACAGTACCGTATTTATACCTACCTCTGAGGCATTGGTTTGTACTATAAAGGTTTTCTTGAAGTCGGGGCTGATGAGGACTGGCTGTCCACACAATGCTGAGTTCATGGACTGGAACGTCTCCTCTGCTTGAGGGTTCCACTGTACCATAACCAACTTCTTACCCTTTAACAGATTAGTTAGGGGTGCTGATCTCCCAGCAAAATTGGGGATAAACCGGCGGTAGTACCCAATGATGCCAAAGAACGCCCTTACCTCTTTCATACTTAAAGGCTTGGGCCAGTTTTGGATGGCCTCAATTTTATTTATTTGGGATTTGATAACCAGGTGGCCAATCATGTATCATAAGTACCAAGCTTCCGTGTGACCTATCGCACATTTTTTTGGGATTTGCGGTTAACCCCACGATTCTGATTGAATCCAGGACTGCCTGTACCTGAGACAGGTGGGAACACCAGTCGGTACCAAAGAGGATATCATCTAAATATGCTGATGCGTACTTCTGGTGAGGCTCTAACACTATATCCATCAGCCTTTGGAATGTAGCCGGAGCCCCATGTAATCCAAAAGGCAAGACGACATAGTGATAAAGACCCTGTGGTGTGATAAAGGCGGTCTTTTCTTTTGCCATTTCTGTCAGTGGCACCTGCCAGTAAACTTTGGTAAGATCAAGCGTGTTGACGTACTGGGCCTCCCCCCAGTCTCTCAATTAGCTCGTCTACCCGGGGCATTGGATACAGGTCAAACTTTGACACTTCATTCAACTTCCGAAAGTCATTACAGAATCGTAATGACCTGTCTGGCTTAGGAATCAGTACAATGGGGCTAGCCCACTCACTCCAGGATTCCTAGATGACTCCCAACTGAAGCATCTGCTTCACTTCGGCCACAATGGCTTGCCTTTGGGATTCTAGCACTTGGTACAGTTTCTTCCGTACCGTTACCCAGGACTCGGTGACAATGTCAAGATGGATCACCGAGGTCCGACCCGGCAGTTCTGAGAATATGTCCGTATTCTGTTGCACCAAAACCTGAGCATCACGTCGCTACTGTTTTGTGAGAGCATCATTTATCTTAACCTCACCCCCCGGCGGCGTCCTTGGCCAGTGACAGAGGGTTCTCTGTTGGTACGACCGGAGTCACCTCCGTGACCAAACATTCCCTGTCCTTCCAGGCTTTTAGCAGGTTCACATGGTACAGTTGCTCTGGTTTTCTCTTTCTGGGCTAGGACACTCTATAATTTACTTCTCCCACCTTCCCCCGTATCTCATATGGCCCTTGCCACTTGGCCTTGAGTTTACTCTCTGTGGTGGAAACTAGTACCAACACCCGGTCCCCTTCTTTAAAGGTCCTGACTGCGGCTCTTTTATTATATGTACTTGCGGCTCTGTGCCGTCCATCAGATGGTCCTTTACTATAGGCCTGACAGCCGCAATCCGGTCCTGCATGCTTACCACGTGTTCTATTACACTCTGATGCGGAGGTGACTCCTGTTCCCACTTCTCCTTGGCTACGTCCTGCAACCCCTTTGGATGCCTGCCATACAATAGCTTAAAAGAGGAGAAACCCATGGAAGCCTGTGGTACCTCGTGGATAGTGAATATTAGATAGGGCAATAACATGTCCCAATCCCTCCCGTCCTTGGAGACCACCTTTTTGAGCATGGACTTGAGGGTTTTATTAAATCTTTCCACCAACCCGTCAGTTTGTGGGTTTTACACCGACCTGCGTAGCTGTTCAATCTGGAGCAGCTTACATAGCTTCCTGGTCACCTTGGACATTTAAGGAGTCCCCTGATCTGTAAGGATCTCCTTTGGTAGCCAAATGCAACAAAACATTGCAAACAGCTCGCGGGCGATTCGTTTTGCAGAGGTGTGGCGCAGTGGCCACTGGGTACCACGTGGCATAATCCACTATAATCAGAATATGTTGATTGCCCTGGGCAGATTTCACTATAGGGGCCACCAGATCCAGTGCTATCCGCTCAAAGGGTACCTCTATAATGTGTAGAGGCACCAATGGACTCCGGAACTTCAGAATGGGTGTGGTCAGTTGGAACTAGGGACAGGACTCACAATACCGTTGTACCTCTGCATAAATCCCGGGCCAAAAGAACTGCTGCAGTATACATTCTTGGGTTTTCTTTACCCCAAGTGTCCTCCCAGCATGTGTGTATGCTCTATCTCTAGTACGGCCCTATGGTACAACTGGGGCACCACCAGCTGTTCTACCACTTCATCTCGGATTTTATCAATCATATACAATAATTCTTGGTTGACAGCCATGTGGGGAAAATCCATTTCTGCACCTGGGTGCTGAAACACCCTATTTATTTCCACCACCCTTTCTCATGCCTGGGCCAGGGTGGGATCCTGTAGCTGAGCGGTCCCAAACATACCAGAGGACACTTCCAGTTCTGGATTCGACGGAGTCTCCGCGACCTCTCCTGACAATACCCCTAGGGGAAACCTATTGGGGTTACACTCTGTCCCTAGGTTGACGACCGCTACGGCAGGTATCCCTGACTCGGGATCTTCGGGCTCTGCGCACAGAATGACATTTATGCTGGGAGGGATAACTCTGTTCTCCCATAGGGACGAAAACTGGGGCAAGTCTCTTCCCAATACAGTCCCATAAGGAATGGTCTTTACTACTCCCACCACATGATTCAGCTCTCCACAAGGAGTGGGAAAAACAACCTCCGCTCTTGGGTATTCCCAGAAGTCCCCATGTATACATAAAACCCCCAGTTTATGACCCTTGAGGTTGTCCCCGGAAACTAGTGACCCATGGAACAGAGTCACTAAGCTTCCAGAGTACAAGAGAGCCTCAGTTTGGTAAGCACTGATGAGTACCTGGGACAGTTTGGGTTCTATGCCTGCAGCGCCTGTAGTTGCAGTGCAGACTGGCTGGGCACACATAGAGACTCTGTGCATAAACCTACAGTCCATAGGTTCAGCCATCAGGGGGCAGTTGTCAGCCACATGTCCAGGCCCTTGGCACCACCAACACCTCAAAGCAGCGGCATGACATGATCCCAGGACCAGTTTAGGGGAAAAGCAACTTTTGTCACTCTCACTTTGGGGTACCCCCTCAGTACAGGCTCGGTTCTGATTAGCCCCAACAGAGGGTCATGGACTTTAACTAAGGCTCCTGGGCTGGCGGTGCCCGACGTGACAGCCAAAGTGGAGCAGTGTCCCGTATAAAGTCCTGAGTGGCCATATAACGCTCAACCAGTCCAACCACCTGGTCCAGAGTGCCTAGGTCCCCTTGCCCCACCCAACGCTGTATGGCTGCTGGCAGACCACCACCCTCTCTAACATCTGGAAAGGGGTTAAGGTCTCCGGCTAAAGCCATATTTTTACTAGCTGCAGCAAGTCATATGCCTGAGACCTGGCGGGCAAGACTCCGCAAAGGAACACTGGTACTCCCGCTGAGCCAGCACATATGTTTTAACCCCCAGTCGGGCAAGGATCTCACCTCTCAGCTTCTCAAAGTCCAGTGCATCGTCCCGATTGAGATCTAGGTAGGCCTTCTGGGCATCTCCTGTCAGGAAGGGGGCCACCACTTCAGCCCACTGGGACATCGGTAAGCTCTCCTGCTCTGCTGTATGCTCGAACACGTTGAGCAAAGCCTCCAAATTGTCCTCAGGACTCATCTTCCTCAAAGCTGACCGAACTTTATACCGGGCCTCCGAACAGAACATGGTCACTGGTGAGGACGTCTCTCGCAGGGCCGAAATCTGCTGCATCAACAGGTTATTTGTCTGCTGCTGTTGCTCATTATGCTGTTGCTGCTGCTTCTGCTGCTGCCACTGAAACTGCAGCTGCTGTTGCCACTGCAGGGTGAGGGCCAACTGCCTGAGTATTTCCTCCATCTTGTTAGCAGGCCTGAGCTGTAGTGTTGCAGGCTTAATCACAGACATGCAGCACACTTTGGGGTATGCCTCAGTTCACATCGCCCGTGTTCTCCAACCAAATGTAGTGTGGCGGTGTTCACACCATGCAGTAATGAGGTAGTGACCCAGTAAAGTTCAAAGCAAACGTATTTAATCTCCAAAAGAACTCACAAAATGAACAGCACAAGGTATGCTCCGGATCACAGCCAGGGCGTCAAAACAGTCCATATCCGAGACCGGTTGCCGTGGGCGACTGCACCACCGTGTCACGCTAAGGGGCGCCAGGCATTCGCTTTCCCTGGCTCTGTGTTACCTCACACAAGCAGGCTGTTGCATAGCCACCTGCTCTGCAGTTTGCAAACACACACTGGCACACCAAACCCTTTACTGCAGGGATTTTAAATGGAATCTGTGGCAATGGGCCACTTGTAAGACCCAGCTGGAGAGAGGGAACCTCCCCACTACCATCCTATAGTTCACTCCAAAAATAAAAGCCCTTGCAAGGTTTTCTTAAATCTGCCTTGGGCAAATAACTTGTCGAAGACCATACTTACTTTTATTCTGCATTGCAACCACAGCTAAATCTATGACTGCAATGCCCTCCAGCAGCCTTAATACGTTTCTATGCGCATCCTGGGGATTGCATAGTGTCCCTCGCATATAATACCCATTATTGACTCACAATATATATGTGTAATTCTGTATACCTCCAATTTCATATAAAGGCAAACAGGCTCACTGCATACAGATGACATTTTACACCTCTTTAAAGGGAATCTGTCACAAGGTTTTTGCTACCTAATTTGAGTGCAGCATAATGTAAAGACAAAGACCCTGATTCCAGTGATGTATCACTTACTCGGGTACTTAGTGTAGTTTTGAAAAAAATAACAGTTTTATCAGCAGGAGATTATCATTAGAGGACTAGTTAACCTTATACCAGGTAGTCCAGCATATTCATCAGCTCTCTTTAACCACGCTCCCTACACTGATTAACAGCTTTCTGTATACACTGTACATGGGCAGGAAGCTGGCAATCAGTGGTGTGGGTGGGGTTATATAGAGCTCAGCATCCTGAGAACTGATAGATCTGCAGGAAATAAAATCAAAACATTTTATCAAAACTACACTAAGCAGCTGGGGCAGAAAAAATCCTGCTGACAGATTCCCATTAAGGAGCACTAAATCCTCCAAACATGAGTTTACAGGTTCCACACATGTCATCAGACAACCTCTCTAACACTAAAAAGTTTTAAATATATTTTTTATTACAGCAAACTTGTTGCCCACTGTATCCAATCATGTTGTAGTTTTTGTTTCTTTTTTTTCTAAATCTCCCTATTGGGTTTGAATGTATCTGTACAGTAAATGTATTCTCCAACTCACCCTATTGTTATTTTATCTTACTTTGTTTTTTGATTTTTATCTAAAAACTTGTAAATTAGTTTATGGAATAACAGAGAATGCTGATTGAAAACAGGGCTTGTTTAAAACAGGACAGTGATTAGTACGCTCCTTATAATCACAGAATAAGAAATAATGATAGCACATTTTTACCTCACTGTGTACTGTGTGAACAAACGCCTCGGAGGAAACACTTTGCCCGTGACTAACGGAGTAAGAGGAAAGTGTGTCATGCCATCTGACAAAATGTCTCGTATCAGTGTCAATGTGATAGTCCCAGACCTGCAGCAAAAATGAATACGGAATGTCAGCAACAAACGTTCGATTTGGATTAAATATTTATACTTCTGAGTAGTGATGACAGGTCCTGACACTTATTCGCAGGCACATCATTTCAACATGATCACTCCTTGCCAAAAGAAAACCAGTGCCAAGTTACATTGTCTCTTCTAGAAGATGATGCATGTCTGCTAGGAAAGATGGCCCATTAACTCTTACAATGCCTTCATCCTTCAATGCACATATACATATAGGTGTAGGTACTTGCCTTTGCATATAAAAATGTCATAGTTTAACATTGTTATCTGTGTCATTTATAAAGTAACAATTATATAAATAATATAAGAAACTAATTACAAAATCGCTATTAACAATGCCTAAAAAGGTATTTATTGAAACATGATATTGGATACTGTTATAAGATATAATTACTTCTCCTTCTGTAGGGAATGTTGTATGGCTCCTGAATGTTCTTCTCCACCAGTCGCTAAATAAAGTTCTTTTATTACAATCCAACCATCCTCCAAAAGACCATATACAGGAAAATATAAAATACTTTTTGATCTCTTCAGCCAGCATATCAGGAACTTGCTTTGCCAAAGCCTATGATACAACACATGGATTAAAGCATAATAGCTTCAAACCTGGGAAATAATGATTAATAACAGATAATACAAGCAATAAATATGTCATACAAGATACATAAGACATTTAAAAAACTATTTTCATGGCACAGTTACAAGATATCCCAGGGGTGCCATAGCTATCTCTGCTCCCCAGATTACTTCTGATCGTGAAGACGCAGGGGCCACGTGCCTTACTGAGCTCCTGAATCGGCCATTATCTGTCCCCTCCTCCCACCCAGGGAAGTGGGGAGTTGTAGTGTTTAAGAATACACAAACCAGGCTATCATGGGAAGACGTACAGGGATAAATGAAAATACCAATCAATCATATATGCACTCACAAACAACAGAGTCGAACATCGAGAAGTAAAGGAAGGAAAAAAACAAATAGGAGAGAATGAGGATATGCACACAGAAAAATCACAAAGCAACAGTGTCATGAACAACACTCCAAAATGACTTCTCAAACAAACAACACTTTCAGCACCAGAACCAGGTAGTATCAAACTAACTCTGGCAATGCCTGCTCACCAGAGGCGAGTGTATATAGCAGAAAGGAGTGGCCAACACTGAACAGCTGAGAGCATGAAAGCAGGAAAGCTTCCAGGAGCTGTCAACTGAACAGATTAACCTCTGCACTGCTAGAAGAAACCTGCACTGTTTATTATGAAAGTACAGTGCTTCTAATCAGTGCAGGAGTATGAGAAATCAGACAATGCGGTCTTCTGGCTCCTCTCTGTTGTGGTAAACCCGTGACAACTATATTATGAAGTCCATATTTCTACACTACAAAAAGAATCCAGTAACTTTCTTTACTACTAAAGCTGTAGAAATACCTGCAGTATGCATAATAAAAAATTTAAAAAAAAATTAGGCTATCCAGGCCACCCACTTCTACACAGAATTCACAATCAATGGTATCCTATTCTCATGATTTACTCTACAGTGGATATAGGGTCCACTAAAAGATTAATTTCTATAATAAACTTGTAGGTATTTTCTTCCATGTAGCAGACAACTGTACCCAACTATAAAGACTTCCAAGAATGTGAATCATGATAGTAAGCACGGTAAAAACATAGTGCCCCCAAAAATGGTACTGGATGAAGCCTTGGAACCATCATAATTCTGAATGCAGCTCTGGATTATAACACAGGCTATAATGAATAACTCGGCTCACCAATCAGTAAGGAACTAAAGATTCAGCTCTATTCTGACATTAGTATGTGTCATTGTTGTTAGTTTTGGCACTTGTTTGCTGTGGTGCCTTCTCTGGACTTAAGTCTGTATATTCATTTATCATTTTGCTTTCGTCAATCCAGTGCTGGATATTTTACTCAAAACTTCAGGCTATACTGAACCTTGCTACCTGTGCTTGCCATTTATTTGAGCATGAATTTTTCATCCATTTGTACTTCTGAATCCAGTGATGGATCCTGGACCTGTACCCTGAATTCGGCATCTCTACCCTGAAAAATGGAACATATGGACAGCGAGACAAAGCTGTCTGACAGATCAGCTGTCTTCCCTGAACCTCGAACTTGATCCTGTACCCTATCCAATATCCTCTACCTTGGAACCTCAAACATGAGTATGGTTCCCAAATTCTTCAAACTTACCTTGAAGTTATACTATTTTTTCATATCTGAATTAGTGCCAGAATACAAGGACTCTGGGAAAGATTCTTAAAGACTCATTTTTTACGGCCATCTTGAAGAATAGTCCGCTAGAGTAAGATGTGCAATATGCAATTACAAATGAAGATTCACTAATAAGTTTGACACATCTATCAGACTGCTGTTGTGTCAGAATAAGAAGCCTGTGCTAGTTAAAAGCTGAAGATTTCTACTATAATTTTCACTGCTCTTTTCTAATAACTTTATGGCCTTATCCATCTCACTAGGTTCTGCCCAGTTTTTAGGATGATAGTGGTGTTGGTGTAAAAATACAAACAGTCACAACACTGCATGTTGTGCAAAAATCTGCATATTTTATTGGCCATTTTCTTGTGTTAAATTATTGATTATCCCCATTGGCTCTGAAAATTTCTCTCCTACTCAACTTTAATATTCGTATAGCAAACTTAGCTCTGCTACCATTGTTCCTTCAAAATCCCTTTGAGTTAACTTCCCACAATTAGCTTTTTTGTGAGATTCTGACAATGCAAATTTTTGATACACAAAAAAGAGCAGAGTATTACAGTTCCTGCAAAGTGGATGGGATTTATAAAAAATATCATGCCAACTGTGCTTGTTTTTTATGCTGTAGGTGTTTTAAATCCGCAAAGTCAATTTCTCTTGCAAGCACACTCAACTTTATGTGTTGACATTCCCCATAAAATTGTATGAGATGTAGACAATCCGACTGTAAAAAAAGTGTATGCGTTCTAGTGCATTTTTGCGGCAGAAAATGCATGTATTCCCCACATGACTGTATTAATAAACTTGTCACTGTTATCAATAAAGAATTGTCAAAGCTAAATACCAGAGAATAACAAAAACAAAGCAGCATAATTTAAAACACAACATACTTAAAAGAGACAAAACAACACAGCGTCAAAAATGTATGAAAAACACATGTAAAAAATGCAATACAAATGTTATTAAAAATACATAAGTAAGGCTTCTGTCACATTTGCGTCTGTTTGCGCAGTGTTTCATCCACAGCAATCCGTATGTGTCACGTTTTCCTATCTTTAACATGGTGTACGCAGGGGCATGCGTTTGCATCAGTTCGCATGCCTCAGCCTATGCATGCGTTGTTTTTCGGTGTGCGGCGGGTTCTGGCGAACACAACATGTTGGATTTTTTGAAGCGGCAAAAATCCGGCAAATTTGCACAATCATGCGCATGCGGATGAAGTGTGTCAAATAAACGCATTACTGTCTGCGGCCATAACTCTCTGGACGCTGGCCGATACCACAACACTGGCTATGTAAGTATGGAACCTGTCTCTCTCACTGCTTTTTGTACTTTGTACTAATTTTTTTTCTGTTTACTTTTAGACGTGTCGACTGGCCTGGTACAGTGGTTGGCTCCTGGTTGGCTCCTTGTTGCCTCCTGGTGCAGCGGTTTTCTTCATTTCGTGTCCAGGTGTTGCTTTCTGTCGATGTGAGGACAACACTGTCTATGTAAGTATAGAAGCTTTGGAAATGTCTGTCTCTCTGAATGCTTTTTCTGTTCCTTGTAGGCTGCCGATTCTCTCTGGCACAGTGGGTGTCTCCTGGTGCAGCGGTTTTCTTGTTGTCGTCTCCTGGTGCTGTGGTTGGCTCTTGTTGATACCATCTGTCCCTGGCCTGTGCTGACTGCTGTGGTGTTGGACTACTGCCTGTAATGTAAGTATTGTTGTCCTTTTTATTTGGTCTACATTGTTTTTGGATCTTTACAAGTTTAATTTTTCTTCTGTTCTTTTCTGTAGTGTTTCACTTAACTGCTGCCTGCTCTTCAAAATGTCCTCAAGTGAAGATCAGACTTCTTCCCGGGGTGGAACGGACAAAGATTGTGCAATCACACTTGCTATACTGATTGGTATGTATTGACTGGCAATACTCCACATGTTAAATCATTTAATTTCTTTACAGGTACCTGGCAGTGATGAAGAGCAGAAGCAGTCCAGTGGAGAGGATTCTTCCCAGGGTCGTTGGGCTCATGAGTCTCAGGAGGAAATACGGGGTGTAAGTATTCCTTACATCAGAATTGTAATACAATTTTTTTTCAGTTTTACTTAAAATTCTTTTTTTCTATTTTATCTATAGGTTTCACGACGGGAAGAAGCCATAGTGGATATAGACAACGAACAACTAATCCACCTTGTGCAAGAGCGAGTACCGTTGTGGGACACCCGTGATTGTCAGCACTCCAACACTGTGGTGAATTGAAGGCTCTAGGAAGAAGAAGCAACATCGCTGCTGCCTGGTTAGGACCGTACCACGCCGCATGCCAGAACTGATTTTGGTAAGTAATGCAATGTGGTCTGAAACAACAGTGAACCTGTGAATGGATGTGCATTGATTTCTAATTATTTTATTTTCCCCCTTCACAGTGAAGTGAATCAAAGTCCGTTGGCTCTCGATGAAGGACCACTTCAACAAGGACATGAGAGAGGAGGTTCGGGTTCGAAGTGATTCTGCTGCAAGGTTCCTCAAATACAAATACCACCGGGACCTTGCCTTTCTGAGGCCTGCGCTAGCTCAGCGAACATAAGTATAGAATTTTTTTTTTCTTTTTACTAATGTTTACATTTTTTCCACACATAGAACCAGGAGCAGCACAACACAACCTTGATTTTTGCACTAATGTTTTCTTCTTTTCCACACAGAACCTGGTGTAGCACCACACAACCTGGATCATCCTTGGTTGAAGCGGCCCCTCATCTACCAGCCAGTGAACAAATGCAGTCCCAGCCTGGCTTCACAGGCTGGGGAAGGGGCAGTCGGTCCATCAGGTTTTCCCCTCTCCCAGCTCTGTGCCTCTGCTTTTGCTGGGTCTTCGCGTTAGCGGCAGAGGGCCTGGGAGAGGTCAGGCATGCCCGAGTTTCTGAAATTAAGCTCGGTCTTCCAGGATGGGGTTAGTTTTGATTGCTGACAGAGTGAAGAGTGGGTTCAAGGAAGTCAACAATCGCCTTGACCGCCTGGAAGCCGACCTTAATAGACCGGTGCGACATTTTTTTTTCTGCAATTGAGCAGAGAGTGTCAGAAAACCTTACGCCTCAACTTCAGCTGAACGTCATGCACTCAAAAAATTTCTCCGGGTTTTGCTGCAGCTCGGTGTACAAAGAGTGGTAGGCTCCACGGCTCTCTCGGAGTTCAAGGATGGGGTGTTGCCAAAAGCGACGATGACGTCTTCTCAGTCTTTCTCTTCTTCTATGTTCTTGACAAGCAAAAGCAAAGGCAGCAGCCAACTTCAATTGTAAATCCAGATCTTCTAGGAAGCTGTCCAGGTCAAGATCCATCTTGCAGTAAGATACAGCAGCCAAAGACGAGGATTTAATCAGTGCAGTGTGTCTATATACATATAGAAATCCCATGAGACATGACTACTGGGTGTCTGATGTCAAGGAAAAGCTACTGGAAAAAATTGGAAATTTCTAATGCATGCGCATAAAAAATGCAAACGCATGCAAAAACGCACACACATGCATGTAAACGCTGCGTTTTTTTGCCATCATGCGTAAGTGATGTGGATAAAAAACGCTGCTTTTACATGCGTTTTTGCATGCGTTTGAAAATGCGGATGATACGCTGCGGAATCAAACGCAAATGTTTAGCCTTAACTATTAGTTGCAGAAATGCTGCAGAAAATCTGAAAAATCAAAAATTTACCAATCGTTGTGGGAAGATATCCTTGAGGGCTAGTTCCTGAAAGCTAGATCATTGCAACATGTAAAATGATGTTTAAACTGAATATATGGTTTATATACTCTTTTTAGCCAATTGCAGTCAATTTCCTATGTGAAGCCCTGTTCTGTAGTGGATTTGTGCTTTAAGTATTAGCAATAGTGTTGAGCAATACGATACTGCAAATATCGGGTATCGGC
>VIAB01001927.1:190242-202031 GCA_009801035.1 Oophaga pumilio | reverse complement strand
ACTCTCTCCCTACTGATAAACAGCGTCAGCAACCTGACCCTACTTTTAATATCGGCAGAAGTGAAATGGAGGTCAGTGGTGAGGGCTGTTATAGACACTATGACGTCCCCCAAAGCAAGCCAATCACTGCAATGCCCTTCTCTAAGATGGTGGTGGACGCTGCCCATGTCATCTCGTTGCCCACAGTGTACGTCCTTGCTCATTGGCTGAAAAAAGGCGCCTGCAAGCATTATGGGAAATCAGACTTGGGCGCTCGGGTCGACTATCACATGGCCGACTGCACGCTATAGTCGGGTTTCGGCCAACAAATGCAGACTTTGGCGAATGTCGGCGACTTTTGAATCTGACCAACCTGTTTCGCTCAACTTTAATGGACAATCAAAAGATCATATCTACATCAAAGTGATATCATTAAAAATGACAGCTCAGCATGCAAAAAATAAGCTCTCACTCAACCCGAGATCACGAAAAATGGAGACGCTACAGGTATCGGAAAATGGGGCAATTTTTTTTTTAAACAAGCTTTGGAATTTTTTTTCACTGCTTAAATTAAAAAAGAACCTAGACATGTTTGGTGTCTATGAACTCGTAATGACCTGTAGAATCATATTGGCAGGTCAGTTTTACCATTTAGTGAACATGGTAAAAAAAAGCAACTCAAAAAACAACTGTGGGATTGCACTTTTTTGCTATTTCTCAGCACTTGCAATTTTTTTCCTGTTTTCCAGTACACAATATGTTAAAACCAATGGTGTCCTTCACTCATCGTGCAAAAAGCAAGCCCTCACATGGCCATTTTGACCAAAAAGTAAAAAAGTTATGGCTCTGTGGAGAAGGTGAGCAAAAAATGAAAATGCAAAATCAAAAACACCTCTTGTCATTAAAGTGTTAAACTGCAGATATTCAAGGTTGCTCTTATCTTATCTGATGCAATAGTAAATAAAATGTACTGCATATTACAGCCAAATCCAACTATGTATGGTAATGGCATAGTTCATGTACCCACTCATGCCATTTCTGAGATGTACAAATACTACCTGATGAGGTAAATTACTCCACATCGGAACATCATTGGAACATGCATGAATAGTAATTTGCATTAAGAGTTTTCAGCAAAACACTCAACATTCCTAATCCCCATCTCCGATTGCAGGTCTCAATTGGTCACGACTGTCCTCTTCTTCCTGGTTGTGCCCACTTTGCCAATCTTTAGCTGCAGCGGTGACAAGTTGCATTACATTTTTAAATACATTTTTTATTTTCTCATTTATCTACTAAAAATGCAAACAATCAATTTTTTTATAATTATTTTACTTTTTTTTATT
Source organism: Oophaga pumilio (assembly GCA_009801035.1). Classification (NCBI taxonomy): domain Eukaryota; kingdom Metazoa; phylum Chordata; class Amphibia; order Anura; family Dendrobatidae; genus Oophaga; species Oophaga pumilio. The sequence goes on along the minus strand of VIAB01001927.1, from coordinate 200,706 downwards.
TGTCCACAAACTTTTTATCCATCATTTCTATTCCCCTTCTTATATCCATCAGATCCGGGTGAAGTGTCAGTGGATGCGCTGCTGATGAATATAGTCAGATAATCGATGATATTTTCAAAAGCTTTATTGGACAGGTTTCAGGTCAGCGCGTTTCGAAGTCATACACAGGACCTCTTCATCAGGACAAACCTGGATTTTTCCTGATGAAGAGGTCCTGTGTATGACTTCGAAATGCGTTGACCTGAAACCTGAATATCTGAATATATTCATCAGCAGTGCATCCACTGACGCTTCACTCGGATCCTGTGCCACTCTTTCCTTATGGACCTGTGTCTTGCAGCGGCTTGTATGTGCTAAACATGTTGCTTAGGTGCAACTTTAGGTGAGCAGATTCCTTTTTTTCTCTGCACCTTATTGTGTTATCCGTTAAGACCCTATTTCCCCATATCTCCTTCTTACATCCATGCATTTAATTTTTTTCCCCACTTAAAGAATTAACATTTTATTCAGTTAACTAACTGTTGGAACATGAATGCCTGCTAGGTTGTTCTTTCTTCAACTCTTGCCCATTTCCTAAAAGTCTGTTCTGAGTTTTTGGTGTATCAGTCTATTTTTGCAGTTAAATGCTTTGTCATCTGAAGATTTTGTCACACTGTGCTTTAAATGCTGACATTTTAAAGTATTGATTTGGGATGTTGGACGCTAATTGACATTTGTAGGGATCAATTTGATGTTGTCAAGATGCACTTGAGTCTTTATGTGTTTCAGAAAACTCTTCAAGGCTACCATTTCTTTCAGATTATGTTTCAAAGAACAGACTCATGCTTATCAAATTGAGCTGCAGACTTTTGTAGACTCATGATAGTTTTATGTTTGTGCAATTAAACCTGTGGTTGTTTTCAATATAGGTAACAAGGAGCTGTGGATTGCATTCTGAAGAACAGGCTACATGGAGATTTCCATTTTAAAACAATCGTATGCTTGCTTATATTTTTTAGGACACAAAAACTTTTTCGGCACCTCACTCAAAAGGACAAAAAAATCCCAAAACATGATAAAAAAAGACAGTCACAATTACCAACACCAGATCACAATTCTAAATCACTAGCGGATCAAGCAGGCTCATAATAAAAGTGGAGGCAGCACAGCTGTAAAATCCTGATGAAATAACCAATCACACACCTACCAGTCCCGGAGGGGGTGATTGCCTAATATTTTAATTGCACATAGATAAGAATTGTATAGTACACCAGTCACACAGTGCAGTGTTCAGTCTCAGGGTTCCAGCCTATTGGTCACTCTCATTGTATTTGATCAGGTGGGCTTCCCAGACTATTTAAGTGCATCCCACTTGGACAGGCACTGCAATTTACCCCAAATCAACATTAGAGAACCTGGCAGCACCCTGAACAAAAATGAAAACATTTGCAACACATGAAGAAGTTGGAAAAAATACATGAGATATTGGTTGATATTTTGTGCAACCCACATCAGGGTTCCTCATTGTCTTGTGGTTCCTACACTAAAATGTAAAGCTCACCGAAACTCACCGAAAAGGAAATAACATTCAAAAAGCATCACAGAAAAAAAGACAGCTACATTTTACCAAAACCAGGTCACAATACTAATGTACTACAGAAAGCAGCAAAAAGATGGCCAAGTTTACAAACAACAGTATGAGTATTGTGACCTGGTGCTGGTAAATGCTTTCTGTGATATTTTTTTCCACATACATTTTATGGGCAAAAGTATGCAAAATGCAAAAGAAGACACCAAATTAGAGATGAGCAAATTAATTCGATATAAATCAAATTTGGGTAAAATTTGAAGGTGTTTGCTGAACCCGTCAAATCCAAACAATTTGCATAATTTGCCTGATATAGCCAGCACCATATTACACATGGTCAAAGATTCCATTAGCCACAAACATGGCTTTGGATTCAGTCAGGTAAGCTTCCCCATAGTACCTTGAAGATATAACAGCACATAGCATTGGGAGTAATAATCTTAGAGCTCGCTGACGTGACCTTATGGTCAGTCCGAGCATGATCCAACAAAACATCAGATCACACACGCAGCAGTGTTAGTCTGTGGAGCTGCGCACATGTCTGAGCTGGAAAAGAATAGTAGCACGTCCGAGTTTGAGTTGAAGTTCGGATCGAACTCGGCCGTGCAAGTCAATGAGCGTGTAGAAATCATTGGACTGCACTCGGATAACACTAAGCACAGACCGATTTCCACAGATTGATAGAATGGTGATGATGAACAAAAAATATTGCTCTTTATCTTCTCCTCATAGTGCTCTCATCCTAGAGAATCGGATTAGACTATGCTGACTAACTTTGACCATTAGTTTAATCGACCCGATTCTCTCAGATGATAGAATCTATAGTAGAATGACACTTGCCTTAAAGTTTGTATAATAGCAGAGGCAGGGAATGCAGCAGCCATATTGTTATGATTTTCAACAGAAAGAAGACGTTACAGTTCCCAGGTTAGCAATTGAAATGGGGAGAGAGAGATATAAGTTACTGATCAAAAATTGAAGATAGCTTGTGACAACAAAGCAGTGAAAACAGTTGCCATTTGTTTCCCCATAGCTATAAACTGTACGTTGAGGGCACTTTGAGATTACTAAGTCTGTGCTTGCATTAAAGAGCCTGAAATGAGTTGGGTACAATCTTAAAACACCACTCCAACATTTTTTTTTCAGCGCTGGAATGGCAGTCATATACTCACCATTCGTTGTCTTCATCGGTTTGTCTGCAGAGCTTCGGTCCCGCAATGCCATCCTATTACTGCAGCTTCTGACTGGCTGGATGTTATGAGCTATGTCACAAGTAGGGATGAGCGAACGTGCTCAGCGATATTCAGATATCACTCAAGTTTCTGGGTGCTCGGATATGCTCAGCAATCATTTGAAGCTCAAATTGCCACCATCCATGTTTCGCTCCTGTTACACACCCAATAAGAATGCGGGGATTGCCTGCCAGTCACTGTAATGCTGTAGCCATCTTGGTAGTAGTATTACTGTGATTGGTTGGCCACAATACTACATCAGAGGTTATAAAAGGTCTAGTGCAGTTGTTCTCGGCTCACTGACGCCATTGCACAGCTCAGGGACAGTTCAGATTGGAAGGAGAAAGCAGTTATCCATGCTTGTGTGTGCACAGCTTAACTAAACAGAGCTCTCTTGTGTTGACACTGGTGCTTTTGCTGAACTATCATACTAACAGTCCTTCTACGTGCCAATCTTGTGCTTTGCAGTTTGTATCGGATACATTCTACATTTAGCCTAGGGACAGTTGCCAAATGCAGAAAAGCATTCAAAAATATTTCTTTTTTCAATTAGTTATCCATAGAGTATTGTGTGCATTGTTTTACATTTCAGTGGTATATAACACTGCAAAAAAGCATTCAAAATATATTCTAGCTTCAATTACGCATCCATAGAGTATTACTTGCTTTGTTTTACTTTTCGGTGATCTATAGCACCCGAAAAAAGCGTTCAAAATTTTTTCTTGGTTCAATTTGCGATCCATAGAGTATTACGTGCTTTGTTTTACGTTTCGGTAGTATTTAACACTCCAAAATATGATCACATTTTTTTCTGGATTCTATTAGTCATCCATGGAGTATTACGTGCTTTGTGTTATATTTCAGTGATATATAAACCTCAAAAAAAAACTTTCAAAATTGTTTTCTGGATTAAATTAGTAATCCATACAGTGTAATGTGTTTAATGGGTTACAAGATGAAAAAGATGGCAGACTCCGGCGAGACTCCCAAGTGAGCAACCAGAGGAATATTGAAGTCCGACCAAGCTGGCACAGCAGCAGAGGTGGCAGGAGCCTATGATTCGGAATCAACTTATTTTCCAGAACAATCAACGCCAGATCCCAAGCTGCAGCCTTCACCCCTGGGGTTCTTGCAGACTGCGGATGGAAGAACCAGGATCCCGCAAATGATGAGCAGACTGTGGGGCCTAGGCTGGTCAGAAGAGAGAGGGAAGTGATACAGAACCAGGGCTGGAGACATGCTAGCTGGCCCTCTAGTTGCAAAGTACCAACAGATGGCATCCCGGGTAAGGTAATTACCTATGACTCGCAGTGGAGATGGGGGTCCATAGAAAGTTTGGGACCCGTCATCACAACGTTTTTCAACCAGCGGGCAGTAGAGACAAAACACTAACCTTGAAGGCTGCAAGAGCTGACGGCTGGAACCAGGGACATGTTCCTCAAAATGAAGGGGCAACATCGCTGGTATGTGATGGGTGTTGTGAACATATTGGAGACGACTTCAGAGCTGAAGCTCCCTCTGGTGGTTGCCGAGGGTATTGAACCTATGTGGAACACCAAGAGTCCTACACCTGCAGCTGACGAGTGGATGTCAGGTGGTACTGACTGGCCTGATATAAGTGAGCTGACCTCCCATGATCCTCACCAGTGATCAATTGTTCTTCCTGGTCTAGGTTGGAATTCAGCTTGCTTTTCTGCTGTCTCCTGCTTGCATTCAGATAAGTCTCTTTCAGTATTTTTTACTGTGGTTTGAATTCCTTGCTTTTTGCTGCATTGCTTTTTGTCTTCAGCCGGGTCCCCTTTGGGGGGCTTTGGCTGGTCTCCGTTCATTTTTTGTATTTGTTCATTTGCTCAGTTCTTGTGATATTTTACTGCTGGGTAGCTACGTGCCCACACCAGAGATCTGATATAGGTGGTCGAGACCGTGTGGTCTCAGTGTTTTTGGATTCAGAAGTGTTGGAGTTTTTCATAGGATTTTTCTGGGTTGCAGACAGTATTCTCTCCTGTGCTGTCCTCTCTAGACAGTTTTGGGCCCCAGCGTTTGCTCAATCTATTTTCTGCCTGTGTTCGTATTTTCATCTTGTCTAACCGCCATTATATGTTTGGGGGCTTCCTACTCTTTTGGGGTCTACTCCGGGGCAGCTAGCTTTCCTCTTTCCATCTTCAGGGATAGCTATCTCTCCGGCTGTGACGAGGCGTCTAGGCCACCATAGGAACTTCCCACGGCTGCTCCTAGTTGTGTGGTTAGTTTAGGGGTCTGCAACCTATTAGTTTCCAACCTCTCTGGTGTTAGGCTGCCTATCCGGTTTTTTGCTCCTGCCTCCTCAGCTACCAAAACATAACAGATGGGTATGATCTGAGAAGCTGCTACCACCCCTGATAGATTGGAATGTCCTTTGTGTTCCCCACCTCATACGCCGGAGAAGGCAATGGTGCAGGTGACACCGGGGACTGTTGCCCAATTCTACTTGTAAGGGGGCTCCAGCGCTACCATATACCGGGTCACTTTTAGCACAGGAGCTTGGGAATCGGGCACCGGCAAGCAGGTGGAGGCAGTCTCCCCAGCCTCCCGAGGAGTAAGAAGAAGAGGAAGTGGAAACCTGAAGAGGATCACTGTATTACCCTCCTTATATTTTTTTAAATGGCTTTGCACTTTATTAGTGTGGGAGTACATCAACTACACTTTCAAAATGTTTGAATGAGCCTTTCCGAGCTGTGGCGTGCAAGGGTCTATGAATCACTTATGATTTTTTTATGGCTTTGCACTCTATGCAAAGCCTTTGAGCGTAGCAGTTATACAACTAAACTGTCTTAATTTTTTATGAGACACGCCATTTGGTGCCCCCAAGGGCGTATGGACCCTAATTAAGAGAAAAACTAACTGAAGATATAGGGGTTTAGTAACTTAAAGACTCACATGAAAACTTATACCTAAAAAACTGATTTTATTTAAATCCTTTAAAATCATCAACACATAAAAACCTACGTCTACAACCAACAGATTAATCGTGACAAAAGATAATGGTAGAGATTACCAAAAAATACCCCGTATAGCCTTGATATGCCCTATTGAATCCCTTCCTTACTGAGGAAGTTGGCACCCTAGCTTGGACGCAATGTGGCACCCCCACTCACTGTGGGCTCTCCTTTGATTCTCACTATAAGACCCTAATTACAAAAATGTGCACTAAACAACATACAATGCAAACCAGTACTCAAAGGTGATGCTGCGGCTGTGGTGTCAAGAAGAGGGGGGGGTTGTGGGTATGAAACAATAGGTGAACCTTAGGGGAGGTGTACAATCTCCAATAGGGTGACAAATGCAACATCAATAGCCAAAAGTAAACCCTGTCTGAGTGGTCCCCCCCACATGCGCCTTTCGGTGATAACCTTTTTCAGGGGCGGCACTACTCAATATAGCACCGGCTGGATGGTGATTGGCTGGAAAACTCAAATGCTGTGGGACACAGCAGGGTTAAAGTCCTGCAGGATCTGGTTGTGTCCCCCCAATAACCATGTACAGACATGAGGGATATGCAGCAGAGTTGGAAGTGCTGCATGGACTCAGCAAAGCGGCCAGAAAGAGCTGCGAAAGCTGTGAGTAGAATGGCGGGAGGGAACACATGCGAGTAACTGCTGTGACAGTACACCCAGCATTACCCCCCTTTATTGGCCAGAATGACAGAGACTATTCTCAAGAATGGCAAGGGTGCAGTTACCATTGACAGACCCCCCCAGAACTTTCTTCAGAGCCAAAAACACATCCAAAGACACTACAGGGACAGTAGGAACCAACAGAGGCAGAAGGAATAAGGCAGCCTTGTTACTGGAGGACTTGCATACCCTCACTTGGTTGACGAGCTTGTATTTGTGTCCCCCAGACAGACTTATCCTCCTCCTAGCCAGTAGAACAAAGGTTTTACTCAGAGGAATGACCCATAGAAGGACATGAGCTGCTTTCTCAACCCCAGTGTCATGGAGTGGAATTATCACACATCCAAAACCTAGCAACAGTCTCAGATAAATCCACCAAATGCCTTCTCAAACAGCAACCACAAACCACCATTTCCTAACCATGCAGCATAAGCTAACTTTAGCAATGAGTGCTAGCCAGGGCCCAGATTATATAGGAGATGGGAGAGGCTAACATTGAACAGCTGAGAGCGTTTATGCAGTAAAGCTACCAAGAACTTTCAACTGAGCAGATTAACGCCTGCACTGCTAAAATAAACCTGCACCATTTAATAAGAAGGTGAAGTGCTTTTAAACAGTGCCTGTTTCTCTCTGTCATGGTAGACCTGTGACACCTGTCTTGTGGTTTCTCCTCTGAATCAGTCGAATTTAAGGATCGAGCCAAGACACAAATTTCAGGCAGAGACAGAAGAAACACCCAGCCATGGGGTGGAGAGCAAAAGTCTGAACTCACAGAAGGCTGAATGATGGTCATGATCTTGGCAAGGCAGCTGGGAGCACACTACAATCCCTATTGAAGCACATGGCGGGTGGACCAGTCAAGAACTGGCAAATGTGAACACAACCATGGAAGACATTGAAAAACCAAATTTACAGACTTATGTAGCTTGAAAAATAATTTTTGTCAGAATTCTGAGTTATGATCTGCAGGGTAACTGGCAGCATGACTTAACAAATAGGTACTGCCAGGAAATGTGTTTCAATGGAGGCAATAGAAGGGGTAATCTAGCTGTTGTGTAGAGCTGAAGTTGACAGACTAGATCCAAATGAAGTTGCTTGAGAAGCCAAAATTCAGATGGGTATTGTAGAGAGAAATCTCCTGCCAGGACTGGGTAACTTCAGTCACCAATTTGGGAGTGCTATCTCTTTTACCTAGGGTCACCTCTCCGATTAACCCTAGAAGTAGTGTTTCACTTGGCTTCACTGGGCACTGATGAACATAATGGCCTTTGCCACCACAGTACATGCACACGTTGTTATGATACCTACGCTGTCTCTCTTGTATAGAAAGTTTGACTAACTCTAACTACATCAGGTATTTAGTAGGAGGTGGAGTGTACGACAGAAAGGGGTACTGAAAGGTTGCAACTGACCTGGGATGTTCCCCAAAAAGAGAAGTCACTTGAGCCTGTTCCAGAGATTGCTCAAGGAAGGAAAGAAAGGGAGATAGTAGCGACGTGTATAAGGGCATCCAGAGAGGATGGTAGATCTCTTCCTGCCAAAGCATTCTTAATTCGACTGGACAGACCCTGCCAAAAGGTCGCCACCAGGGCCTCTCTATTCCAGACCTGCTCCGTCACCAGGGTGCCAAAGAATAAGGCATTCTGAGCCACGGTATCCACGCTCTTAGAGTCAGTAGGGTTGAGGCTGAAGACGAGGTGCGGCCAGGTTCCTCGAATACTGCGAAAAAAATCTCCAAGAATCTCCCAGTGTCATTATTCTCAGGACCATCATGCTTCCAAATGGGGTTTGCCCAAGCCAGGGTTCATCTGGACAGCAGAGAGATCTTGGCCAGGATCAGGGCAGGCAGCACGGGTTCAGAATACTAAGCTGAGCACAGGTGCAGAGAGGTCATACAGAACGTGTAATCGAAACGGGTTGGTAACAGGTGAGATGAGGCAAAACTACACAGGAATGATTGCTTACACTGAGAGAAATGAAAAAATTAGGCTCAGACAAAGGTGTGGAGGGTGGCCCTGCCTAACATAGCACCTGATGGATGATGATTGGCTAGGAAATCAAAACCCTGTAGGAAACAGCAGCGTTAAATTCCTGCAGGATCTGGTCATGCTGCCTATAGCAGTAAGGAGACATCAAAAATATGCAAAAGATTTGGAAGTGCTGCATGTACTCAGCAGCAGCGCGACTGCCAGGCAAGGTGCCAAATGCAGTGAGTAGCACTGTGGCGGGAATGCCATGACAGTATTTAGTATTAATGCTTTTGAAAGTTGACCTCACTATATGATAATGCTGCAATACCCATCTTTTGTAATTTTATGAAGGACATATCTTTTGGTTACTCCAAAAGAAAGTCATTATGCTACCAATGACATAAAAAAAAATGTTTTATGCCTAGGAAAATGTTCCTCAGCAGCGCACAGAAATCTACTCATTAGGCACTTTCTCCTTTTACTTGTCTTGAATTACCTGCGAGACATGGATCATACAGACATGTGCTTAGAGAAGATTTCCATTTTTCAAAGGTGTTTTTATCATTGATGGGACAATTCTAATGGTAGAGGATCTCATGTCTTCCCCTTTGTCTGCTCTAGGTGACAGCCTTCAAATATTTTTAACATGAAAGACTTATACTGCGTAACTTGAGCGTTGGATCCCTATTAGGCTTTCAAGAACAACTCCAAAGTATATGTAAAACAAAATAAAATTTCTTCGATTTTTCTCAAAATAGATATAAACATAATATTCTTTTAAGAAGCAGGTAGTTTTATACCTAGTAAATCTAGACTGGCCATCAGCCTGACCAGTTCGATTCCTAGTGGGTCAAGCTGCTAAAACCCACAGTGAACCATCCATTGGGTCCTCTCCCTCCTAATCATTTTGTATGCCCACAGTCAACTCCAGTATCACAAACAACCCTGATATGGTGTCTTACACTGGCCAGGATCCTCTGGGGTGGTGGAGCTAATGCTTCTCCATTGTCAAAACTTTACGCCTTCCTCTGCGTGTCACTAGTGCAGTCAGAGTCTCTGGATGTGATTATTACCAGTGGGATGTCTGCAGAGTCAGTGACACTGCTCTAGGGCATAGAAGAGTGGGCCTTCAAACAGACACATTTTTCAAAGAAAACCACTTGTAGACTGACAAATTGTGGTAGGAGCTTAGTGAGCTTAGTGATGATATTGGATGGAACTAGGGTAGGACTTTTCATTTGGTGGTAGAACTTGTTGATGATCAGCATTGGACATGGTACTCATTAATATTTGATTGACGCATTGATGACATGTTTATAATGTTGTTTGTTCAGTTATCATAGTAATCTATTTATATAATTACCTTGTAATGTCTACACATCCTGTTCTGTCCAGATGTGTCCGTATCCCAGAATTCCAAGTGGAGGAAGTTCACCGACCGCCATATTGGGACACCCAAGTGATGGGTGTCTCAATATGGAAACTGCTGGTGGTACCAGCCTCTTGCTGGTAAAATATTTCACTGACTGTTTTTAAACAGTATTTTACCTCACAAAATGTATCCTCTGTGATCTTCTGCTGTAATATCAGTATTTTGCTTCCTCCTCTGCCTAGGAGCTGTGGTAGAGCACATGAGGTACACAGGTCAAAGAAGAGATCACATGAGAGGAGAAGACAGCAGATGGTGGAGAGAGAAAGTGCACAGGGATGAAAGAGACAGAGCACAGTGGGGGAGACAGCTCAAACGGGACAGTACATGAGGAGAGAACACAGCACAGGAAGGAGAGAGACAGCAGACAAGGGGGATAGCACATGGGGTAGACAGGTCAAAGAAGAGAGCACAGACGGGAGAAGTCAACACATTGGGAAAGAGAGAGTGGATAGATGGGTGAGAACATGGAGGGAAGGCTGCAAAGCCTGCCCCCATCGTGACATTACAGCCCTCCTTCCATCTAGTTACAGTATAATTGTCTTTGCAGTGTATATCTTGCACTTTTGTGTGTTGTGTAGTGTTGAGCGATACTGCTCGGTATCGAAAAATA
>VIAB01001927.1:161917-177005 GCA_009801035.1 Oophaga pumilio | reverse complement strand
TCAAAATCTCACGATACATGGCCCCATTCATTCTTTCACGTACAAACATCAGTCGTCCTGGTCCCTTTGCAGAGAAACAGCCCCAAAGCATGATGTTGCCACCCCCATGTTTCATCAGACCATATGACGTTCTCCCAGTACTCTTTTGGATAATCCAAATGCTCTCTAGCAAACTTCAGATGGGCCTGGACATGTACTGGCTTAAGCGGGGGACACGTCTGGCACTGCAGGATCTGAGTTCTTGGCGGCGTAGTTTGTTACTGATGGTAGCCTTTGTTATGGTGGTCCCAGTTCTATGCAGGTCCTTCACTAGGTCCCCCTGTGTGGCTCTGTTATTTTTCTCACCGTTCTTGTGATCATTTTGAACCCACGGGGTGAGCTCTTGCGTGGAGCCCCAGATCGAGGGAGATTATCAGTGGTCTTGCATGTGTTCCATTTTCATATTATTGCTCCCACAGTTGATATCATCACAGACGCAGATTCTTTACTGTAAGAGCAGTGAGACTATGGAACTCTCTGCCGTCTAATGTTGTAATGAGTGATTCCTTACTAAAATTTAAGAAGGGACTGGATGCCTTTCTTGAAAAGTATAATATTACAGGCTATATTCACTAGTTTCCTAGATACTGCGTTGATCCAGGGAGCTAGTCTGATTGCCGTATGTGGAGTCGGGAAGGAATTTTTTTCCCCAATGTGAAGCTTACTGTTTGCCACTTGGGGTTTTTTTGCCTTCCTCTGGATCAACATGTTAGGGCAGGTTAGGATAGGATATGGGTTGAACTAGATGGACTTAAAGTTTTCCTTCAACGTTAATAACTATGTTACTATGTTACACCAAGCTGCTTGCCTATTGCAGATTCAGTCTTCCCAGCCTGGTGCAGGGCTACAATTTTGTTTCTGGTGTCCTTCGATAGCTCTTTGGTCTTCACCATGATGGAGTTTGGAGAGTGACTGTTTGAGGAAGTGGACAGGTGTCTTTTATACTGATAACAAGTTCAAACAGGTGCCATTACTACAGGTAATGAGTGGAGGACAGAGGAGCCTCTTAAATAAGAAGTTACAGGTCTGTGTGAGCCAGAAATCTTGTATGTTTTTAGGTGACAAAATACATATTTTCCACCATAATTTGCAAAATAAATCTTACCAAATCAGACAAGGTGATTTTCTTGATTTGTTTTCTCTTTTTGACTCTCATAGTTGTAGTCTACCTATGATGTCATTTACAGGCCTCTCTAATCTTTTTAAGTGGGAGAACTTGCACAATTGGTGGCTGTCTGACTAAATACTTTTTTTCCCCACTGTATACTGTATGAAAAAGGCATATTAATCTAATTAGTACATATTTATAGCTATCTATTATTAATGGGTCATTGATAATTTTGAAATAGAGACACAAAAAAAGTACAAGCGTTTTACTATTATTTAGATTTATACTTGTCATTGGTACCTCCTGTGGTCACTATTGGAATAGATTTAAGTCACTTTTGTTTGACCCAAACTTTTATCTTCAAGGATCTCATCCAAATATCTCCTGATTTCCAACACCAAAAAGTTTTTTATGAAGTTGCATATTCCTTCAGAATCATATCAAATTATCTTTCTAAAATATTAATAGAAGCAGTTTCTTAATTCTAACGAGTGTCAATTGTTAAACATACCCAAGTAAGTTAAGCCACGCACCATATGGAATAAAATTAAGAAAACTTTTTGATTGTATTCTTTAATCATTTTTAATTCACAGAATAAATCTTGCCAAGGTTGTCCATTTTTTCTATTTATTAAAAGTTTAGAGGAAATGATGAAAAGATACCTAAATGGAAAACAAACATATACAAAACATTTTATTTGATAACTTTGACAAGAGATGCTGGAAAACCTTCTGTTTGGAAAAAATGAACATGTTGTTTAGCTAGCAAACCATTCTTAAAGAATATATTTTTGGCAAAGAAATTCAAAACAACTTAAAGATCTGTTATTATAAAGTTAAAATTCACAAACTGGCAGATGCAAACAAGAGGGAAGTTGTGAATGCTCCAACTGTTACAGGTCAACAGAAACCTTACAGCTCTATTAGCAGACCGAACATTCCCTACGGTTAGTTGGACTTATTAATTAACAATTGCTGTCACACTCCTTTTCACTTTGTTCCGTCTTTGTTGTTGAAATGTCACATTTAAAATGACAAATATCTTCCTCTAATAAATTTCACATAATTAATGTAGAACTTCATATATTAAACATTTGATTTTGTTTGGCACTCCAGTTTTATTGCACACACATCTATGATGTAAGGAAGGCCCTAACGACAGAGACATGTGTTGAGTTTTGTGCTCTGAAGCTCAGGGTTGGTTGTAGACACAGTAGGGCAATGGACAAAAGTTTAAAATGGGGCCCCAAATGCTCACATACTGTACCACCACACACAAACAGTTAGATCGCATTTACATGCACTTAATTCAGATGGTTAAACTAGCGCGATCGACACTATTGAAGTCATTTGGCGCTTCTTTACAGGCCTCTTTACATCGGTTGATAAAGAATGATGGGCACAAAATGATCACTAGTTGGTCAATCTGTTCCCGTACATAATCAAGTTATCAGCAGGACATCTGCAGTTTACATTGGGCAATGTGCTGCTGAGAACAATGATTTTTGTTCCTCCAAAATCAATTCAATCACCCAGTTAATGAGCAGAATTTTGCTGGGCAAACATGTAACACCTATAAACTCTTGTCCCTGCAGATGGCATTTATAAACGGATGCTACATACACATACTATGTGACACAAACACTGTATGTCTCACACACACACACTGTACGTATACACACACATATTGCACACACGCATGTATGCACAGAGCACATACACACACATATATGTATACACAGAGCACATACACACATATTTACACAGAGCACATACATACAGACATATAAATGCACTTAGCACATACAGTGGATTGTGAAAAATCCCAGTGACAAGATGTGGAAAGCTCATAGACTTGTCCAAAGCAACTTGCAACTGTAATTACTGTAAAAGGAAGTGCTACAAAGTACAGACCTTAGGGGGGTAAATAGTTATACACACTGAAGTTTTCAGTTATTTTGTCCTATTTGTTGTTTGCTTCATAATAAAAATGTTCTTTACATGAACTGATGCAAACCTAAAAAAAGTGAAATTCATGGTTGTGAGATATTAAAACGCAAAAATAACAAAGGGAAGGATAATTTTGCAAGCCACTGTACGTATAAATAGACATACAGCATGTGTATACACAGAGCATATAGACACTTGCTTACAAAGATAACATACATACAGACACATACAGTGGGGAAACAAGTATTTGATCCGTTGCTGATTTTGTAAGTTATTTATCACTGCAAAATTCAAATACAGTAAAGATGTATATCTTTATACCGTGTTAGCCAGCAGATAGAAAAATATTTAGAGTTGAGAGTCCTCGGTGGTTGATACCTTTAAATGGCTAACTGAAAAGATGGTAATAAATTTCAAGCTTTCGAGACCTGAGTAGTCTCGAAAGCTTGCAATTTGTTACCATCTTTACAGTTAAGGTACTGCCACACTTAGTGATCTCGTTAGCGATCTCAATAACGACGCAAGCTAATGAGATCGTTTTTGTGATCGTTTTAATGTCGCTAGTAGCTGCCACACTTAGTGATCTCGTTAACGACGCATAAGCAGTTAGCGATCTCATTAACGACTTTAACGGTCATTGCGATGTAAAAAACAGCGCACATTGCTCACAAAAGGTGCCAGACACAGCGATATAGGCTCACCAGCGGGACGCCAACGATCTAAATACGGTCCAGAACTCTAGTGAACGATCAGCGAGATCACAGCAGGGGCCACGTCGTTGCTACATGCCACACACGTTAGAGTCACGAACGAGATCGCTAAATAGTGACGTATTTTAGCGATCTCGTTAGCGACGCTGTTTAGTGTGGCATACCCTTTAGCCATTAAAAGGTATCAACCACTGAGGACTCTCAACTCTAAATATTTTTGCAAAATTCAAATAAATTTATATAATTTATACAATTTGATTTTCTGGATTTTGTTTTTGATAGTCCATCTCTCAATGTTAAAATTAACCTACCCTTAAAATTATAGACTGTTCATGTCTTTGTCAGTGGGCAAGCTTACAAAATTAGCAAGCGATCAAATACTTATTTCCCCCACTGTATCTACCTACCAGGAGCCCTTGCATTCTAGTATGTTTACTAATACATTGGCATGTAAAATTTAGGCACCTCTGGTGAAAAAATACTGTTATTGTGAACAGTTAAGCAAGTTAAAGATGAAATGATTTGTTCAAGAACTAAGATAACACATTTCCTTTGCATTTTAGGCAAAAAAATTATGTAAATATATGTGGATTTTGATATGTGTTTGGGATCATTATTCATTTGTAGAAGCCATCCTCTTTTCATAACGGTGTTATGTTTCCATCAAGAATTTGTTGAAATTTCATTGAATCCATTCTTCTCTCTATCTGTGAAATGTTCCCCATGCCATTGGCAGCAACACAAACCCAAAGTTCCCATGCTTAATGGTTGGCGAGATGTTGTTTGTCATTTCACCGGTCACATGAGCGTGATGTCAACACATGACCTGAAGCAGTCTCCCCATCGAAGCTACACTCATAATGCTTTTATCAGTGTGGCTTCTGCTATAGACACAGTGGGCTCTCAAGGGCGTAGGAGGCAGTTGCTTAGTGCTGCCGATCATTCTGTGTAAACAGACCCTTGAACAAATATTTGCCCAAAAGCTATCTCTTACAATTTTCCCAAACACATAGAAAGTTTGCTCAACCAAAATTCCATATGATTTAAATGTGAAGGAAAGGTGTCTGTCAGAGACTAATCTCAGAATAAGAAGGGGGTCGAGCATTTGAATCTAAATTGCCAGACATCATCTGTTGGTGAAGATTTGGGAGGCACATATTCATTATTTGTTTGTCCTTTTCCCTTATTTTGATGGGTTTAGTCACCTTTAATCCAATCTATATAGGGTGTATAAGGGTGCTTCTAGAGTTAGAAAGTTTACAGTACTTTCCAGGTAGATGAAAAATAACATGATATTTTAGTACTTTTACAGTACTGCAGAGTCTAGATCTTTATCAAATACTTGGTAACAGAGAAAGGGCAAAGAATCAGGCAACATAATGTCGCAGAAGGTCGAAAAGGATGTCATTGGCATATAGGTCATGAGCTTACAAAGCGTGCAATTTATACTGTATATAAGTAAAGTAAGGCTGTATACCATAGGAAAAGCATAAGCACATACATTCCACAACATTGAAATTGCAACATCAAAGAAGTAAAAGTGATAGAATATGTAAATCACAGGATGGACAGATATGTTAATGATATGCACATAATAAACATTTCGAGCAACATTTAAAAACATAATTCAATTATTTCAGCATCTAGTATGAGCCCCATGTACAGAAATACAGTTGTGCTCAAAAGTTTACATACCCCAGAAGAATTTTTGCTTTCTTGGCCTTTTTTCAGAGAATATGAATGATAACACCAAAACTTTTTCTCCACTCATGGTTAGTGGTTGGATGAAGCCATTTATTGTAAAACTACAGTTTTCTTTTTTAAAATCATAACGAAAACCCAAAGCATCCAAATGACCCTTATCAAAAGTTCACATATCCTGGTGACTTTGGCTTGATAACATACACAGAAGTTGACACAAATGGGTGCGAATGGTTACTAAAGGTAACATCCTCACCTGTGACCTGTTTGCTTGTAATCAGTGTGTGCATAAAAGCTGAGTAAGGTTCTGGGATCCAGACAGACTCTTGCATCTTTCATCTTGCCATTGACATTTCTGGATTGTGAGTAATGGGAAAAACAAAAGAATTGTCACCGAATCTACGGGAAAAGAAAGTTGAACTGTATAAAACAGGAAAGGGATACAAAATGATATCCAAGTAATTGATAATGCGAGTCAGCAGGGATAAACTGTGATTAACAACTGGAAAATTAGGGTCTCTATAAAAACAAAACCACGGTCAGACAGACAAACAAAAATTTTGCCCACAACAGCCAGAGAAAAATGTTCGGGATGCAAAGAAAAACCCACAAATAACATCAGGTGAAATAATGGACTCTTAGAAAACTAGCGGTGTGGCTGTTTCAAGATGTACAATAGGGAGGCACTTTAAGAAAAGTGGGCTGTATGGTCGAGTCACCAGAAAAAAAGCCATTACTGCACAAATGCCACAAAGTATCTAACCTACAATATGCAAAAAAGCACAGAGACAAGCCTCAAATCTTCAGGAACAAGGTAATTTGGAGTGATGAGACCAAAATTGAACTTTTTGGCCACAACCATAAATGTCTGTTAAATATTGATTATTGATTATGGATTTATTCTACACTCAATTCTGTACTGAGCACAGTAACGTTCGCTGACATTACAGATGCTATTTCTGTATGGTAGAGTGTCATCTCCATATACAGAGACCACGTGATCTAAGGGACGTATTTATAATGGCTACACGAAGGGGGGCTCTTGCTTGCACTCTCTATACAGACACATGGGACAAGGACTATGATGAATGAACATCCAGCTGCCATGTAACCACGTGTTGCTTCTCTGAGACACTCCTGACAGAGACAGAAGGTCATTTTTTTACCATTCAAGACACCAAGAAAGATGTGTACACGCTTTGCTATGGACAAATGGACAATCTCTACGTAACTATTTCACTCATTTTATGTTTTCCTGTAATGATGTTTTTTTGGTAAACAGTCCAATAAACCACTACATTTTTTTTATAAGAAACGTGACGTTTTCTTTAGAAGTATCGCATCTGGTAACAAGTCCTGGAAAAATATATGAAATTAAGCATTTTTAACAATGTCACATTTGGAGAGAGGTCAACAAGGTATATGATGAAAGGAACACCATTCCTGCTGTAAAGCATGGAGGTTGATCGCTGATGTTTTGGGGATGTGTGACCTACAAAGGCACAGAAAACAGTCAAAGGTGGAGGAAAAATTAATGCAGCACATTATCAGAAAATACTGGAGGCAAATTTGCAATCATCAGCCCTTAAGCTGCACGTGGGACATACTTGGACGTTCCAACATGACAATGATCTAAAACACAAGGCTAAGTTGACCTGTCATTGGCTACTGGAGAACAAAGTGAAGGTTCTGGAGTGGCCATCTCAGTCTCCTGATCTCAATATTATTGAGCCACTCTGGGGAGATCTCAAGTGCGCAGTTCATGCTAGACAGCCCAGGAATTTACAGGAACTGGAGGCTTTTTGCCAAGAAGAGTGGGCAGCTTTACCATCTGAGAAAATAAAGAACCTCATCCAAAACTACCACAAAAGACTTCAAGCTCTCATTGATGTTAGAAGGGGCAAAACACAGTATTAAGAAATGGGGTATGTGAACTTTTGATCAGGGTCATTTGGATGTTTTGGGTTGTCATTATGATTTAAAAAGAGAAAACACAGTAGTTTGACAATAAAAGGCTTCACCCAACCACTAACCATGAGTGGAGAAAAAGGTTTGGTGCTCTCATTCATATTCTCTGAAAAAAGGCTAAGAAAGCAAAAATTCTGCCTGGGTATGTAAACCTTTGAGCACAACTGTACACACTATCAATGAGGTTATTAATGGTTGTCTGAGAAAATTTAGACCACATTGCATGAACTTGGGCACACAAATCATAAAAATCCACTAGTGGCAGCTTTGCAATTACTAAACAATTATGTCCTAGACGTGCTTGATGGAAGACGAGTCTGTAGATGCTGAAGGTGATAGTATCATATTTAGAACACACACTTAATAGCACAAGCAACATGCAACCTGTCATTGTCATGTTGAAAAATGGTTCCTTGGACATTTGTGTGAACTAGCTGTATCTCTGGTGTCATTGTTGATCTATTCTGTACTGCAATTTCTGAAATTCAAATTGGATAACACATACTAAAGGTACTGCCACACTAAACGCTCCCGCTAACGATCTCGTTAGCGTCGCATACTAATGAGATCGCTAGCGGGATCGTTTTAATATCGCTAAATGTGTGCCACATTTAGCGATATAGTTAACGACGCTATCGCCGTTAGCGATCTTCTTAGCGATTTAGCGGTACAAAAGTACCGCTAAATCGCTAAGAAAAGGTGCCACACTTAGCGATACATACTCACCCAGCGGGGCGCCAGCGACGAAAATAGGGTCCGGATCGTTTCCGGCGACGAGCGAGATCCCAGCAGGAAGCTCGTCGCCGGAAGCTGCCACACACAGCAACATCGCTAACGGGATCGCTAAATAGTGACGTTTTTTAGCGATCCCGTTAGCGATATTGTTTAGTGTGGCAGTACCTTTAGTCTAAAGCATCAAACAGTATCAACACAATCCATCAGAAGGCATTTGCATGTCATTGGGCTAAGAACCAGATGTTCAACTACATGTGCTCCATTGAAATCAGGCCACTGCACTCAAAGGCTATAATGGTGTGGAACAAGACAGCAGTTGAGGCTATTATGTAGATCTATGCTCTTCAGAAATGATTCTTGTAGTGATGAGTGAGCATGCTCATTGCTTGGGTTTTCCCAAGCACGCTTGGGTGGTCTCCAAGTATTTGGAAGTGCTCGGAGATTTAGTTTCTGTTGCCGCAGCTGCATGATTTGCGGCTACTTGACGGCCTGAATACATGTGGGGATTGCCTGTTTGTTAGGAAATTCCCACATGTATTCAGGCTGTTAAATAGCCACAAATCATGCAGCTATGGCAACAGAACCTAAATCTTGAGGAATTCTAAATACTCGGAGACCACCCGAGCATGCTCGGGGAAACCCGACCAATGAGTATACTCGCTCATCACTAGATTCCTGCTTTTTTCTAAGAAGCAATGATGGCCAGAGATTAATCTGGAGACCACATGGGCAGTGTCATGAAGAGGTCTTCACAAGGAATTGTCACACTGGTCCTACTCATATCAAAATTGTGTAGGGTAGCATAATGTATGGTAGCCAGAACGCTGTAGGCATCATTCCAGGTACATAAAAAGCTCAGAGTTACATTAATTTGGTCATGGAAGCTGTGCTACAGTCTTTTCTCCGAAATGCCCCAGGAACCATTTTCAATGTCAGGCTGAATGTTGCTCGTGCTACTGTGAATAGCCTTTGTGGCCTCAATTCACTGCATCAAGATGTCTGTTCACAAAATACAACTCTGCTTCACCAAAGTGCTCTAAGCAAACTCCGCTCTGCTTTACTGAAATGCCTTACTATGTACATTGCCCTGCTGCTCCAATCTGCTGTCCACATACTGTATTTGGCTCTTCTTTTCCAAGAATCCATCCAGTATGTCCAGCTCCACTGATCCTTGCTGTTCCTCTTTTTATCATGCCTATCAAACTCCATTACATTAATACTCTCTGTGTATCACGCCCTGATTTACAGCTTAGAAATCCACCTCACCAAGTGTGCCAAGGCTGCCCAACACTAGTTTACTCTTATTATAACCTCCTAAAACTCTAAAGCTGAGGTGATATATTTTCATCTTTATGCATTTTTTTGCTGCAACCTACAATGTTCATTTTAGGACTTGATCACATATCAAAGTCAAACATAAGAAATGCTCTGTCTGATACCTGATTCTGACACCTGCATCTGATACCTGACTCTGATACCCGTTCAAAACAGCTGACATGTCCCGGGAAAGATGTGGGCTCAGCGCTGGAGCCCATATCAAAGCGAGGGAGTCTGACGTCTGTGTAAATTTATGCCCAATGTCGGAAAGAGTTTAAAGACATCTCCAGATTCTAACATTCTCTCATCTTTGAAACTGCGAAAAACTCTTACTGTCACTGTTATTTATTCTTTTCTGGACTAATGTAACTCTCTAGTGATCGGTCTTCTTACCAAACCTTGTCCTCTCCAATCCATCCTGAATCTATCAGCCGGAGTCGTATTTCTGTCCAGCCGTTACACCGATGCTTTAACCAGTGCTTGTGCCAGTCATTGCACTGGTTACTCATTTGCAACAGAATACAATACAAACTTATATCTCTCACTGACAAATCACTCCACAATTCTGCACCACCATACATCTCCTCCCTTATCTCTGTCTATTACCCTACCCTCTACTTTATGCAACTAGTGAAAGACTAACATCCTCCATAATCCGAAACTCCCACTTCCAGTCTTTTGCTTCACTAGTCTTCTGGGATGTACTACCTCTGACAAGTCTGACTAATACGTCACCCCCACATTTTTTAGCTTTTAAACCAAATTCTTTTTTTTAGGCTGGCCTATCACCTCAATTCACTAATCTAGCTTTTTCCTGTTCCTCCTTTTTACATTTTTCTCAGAATTTGGACTGTTCTATTTATCTATCACCACATCCTCCTTGCAGCCAATAACACATGGTAACTGTACTTAGAAAAAATGACCTAATGACCAGATCATGCAGTTTTTATCATAACACTTATTTAATATAATAATTAGCTGGACCATACAAAAATAGCATGTTCTACATAAAGATTTGAAGCCTCAGTAGCTCCTTGTCTCCTCCTGCTTGACGGACAGCCTCTATATATGCACTACAAACTATAGACAAATCATAAATTTAATGAGATAGGTAAGAAAAGTTGGAAGAAATCAACAAAAAGTATCATAGGGTCAAAATCAATGAAGCATACCCAAAGCAATCTGGGTCAAATATGCAAATCATGATGGGCAAGAACTTGACAAAAAGTCACCTCATACGCGTACATGTCAGTAATTTTTTTTAAACTTTGCAGAACAAAAACAAAGGATGGAAACATTTTCAATTCTTCTGTATATTGTAACATTCCTGTTTTTCGTTTCACAATCTCAGTATAAAATAAAAACCAAAAAATTAGAACTAATAGAAGATACTGTCAAGTGAATGAGAAAAAATTGCAAGTAAAAGGCAACTTGGGGAGAAGCCCTAGGATGCAACCTTGTTTTTGACTTTGCTACCTAGTATTCCGTCTTTATTTAGAACAGAAAGATTTGAGATTGGAAAGGTGATGGCGCAATGAAATATGATAGCAGTTAAGGACTTTTATTAAATGCAATTTTTGCTAAGTAACCCCAAGGCTATCATCACCCCAAATTTTGAATAAAAGGCACTTGGCTGTGTACAAACTATTGGTTTAATTTCTTCTAAGATAATTTTCTGTCTCGTTCTTCTATTTTATTCTTTTTATCTGCTTTTTTTAGCCATGCGGCTGAACATTTAATTGGTACAGTGTTCTGGGGTTATCCACAGTTTCCAGGGATTTTTTATACATATGAGTTTGATTTTGTTTAGCTGAAACAAATTGCACTTGAACAATATACCGTCCTCTTGGGAAATATATGGTGTTCTAAATTCTTTGTTAATTTAAACACTTTTGAGTTGACTTTGCTTTTTGAATTGAAAGCTATTATGAATTAGCATCAGTTAATGTATTTTTCCTTGCTATGTCTTCAACTAAGCTCCATTTATGTATAAAGGCCACACATCAATTTTGGAATAGAATATGTTTGGTACTGAGTATAACTTGCTCGTGAGTAATGGGAGTTCAGATTTGTAGTCCAAAAAAACAATGTATTGCTTTCTTCTTGATAACCTTTAAATTAGGAATTGATTGTGTTAAAACACAATTTTGTTTTGCCATCCATCCTTTTCCTTTTTAGAGTTCAGCAATTATCTTCCAGCCAAATCATATTTGATACTAGGATGCTCGCTGTTAAAAGATTGACTTTAAGTAAGTCTTCATAATACCAAGTATTATATAATTAAGGTATCAGCATAGTAAGGTAGCCATTCACCTTATACAGATGCTGGCTAGTGTTGGTCAAAAAGATTTTCGGGACCTTTGTTCAGTGGACATGCCAATAAATCTAAGCCAATGGACCAGAGCACTGGGAAACTTCTACTAATTGCAGCATCCAAGGCCATTGTTCTGATTAATAGGCCCCGCAATGTTGAGGTATGACACATGCATGACATCACTAAGCCTACTAATGGAGGCTCTGGAGATTTTGCAATTGATAACAAAATGGTCCCGCAATTACTAATTTGACCTGTAATTCTTTTTGCTCAACTCTAGCAGCAAATTCATCGGCCATTTTAGAGTGATTTTAGGCCAGTGTGAAAAAGTTAGAGCTCAGCAATCAGGGCAGGGAAACAATCTCTAAAACATTTGCCAATTACTCTAATCAGTAATACTTGACTTTATACTGGCCAGCCCTAATAAACACTAAGCGGTTGATGTCGTTGATGGATTTGATCAACTTTAATGTAATTGCTATGGTTTCAACTCTTACTTAAATCGTTATTTTAAGTTTACTGTTACATTGTTTCTTAAAATTTATCATAATCACTAGAAACTTTAGAAGGGCTATGTTTACCCTTCTAGAATATGTTAACTAAACGGCTTGACCACAAGAATAATCTTTACATATGTTCTTAACAGTGCTTATAAATGGGATGATATTGACTGATCATTCGGCAGGCAGCTAACGTGGCTGTCTCTCCAGTACACAGAAGAGCTCATGCTGACTGTACACTCTATGAAATCTGGTGAATGACATGTCTGGCGTTGGCTTACCTCTGGGAGAGCAAAAGGATCAACAGTCCGACATCGGGCATTCCAGATCCTTAACTTCCCCAAAAAATAATTGTTTGAAGCCCTCATACACATTAGGCAGTCAGCCAAATCCATTGATATCAGTAGGTTAGGTGCCATTCAGTAAACTTTGTATGGAGGGAAGAGGGGTTTATTTATTTGCATTGGTATGATTTGCATTTTTAAAGGTGCTGGTTTATCTGTTTAAATGAGCCAATAAGCCACGCACATGACTTATTTCTCTGGTGACATGCCAAATCACTCTCCTATGTTGAGCACAAGACAGAAGTGACCCAGAGAATGCAGCCAATAGATGAAGATGGGGCATCACTGGAAATACAAACTGCGCAAACTTTGACATAAAGGATAAAGAGCATTTTTTTATTTTGCGAAATGCACCGTTGAAATACCCTCCCTCCTAAATAATCGATTTGGCGCAATTTCCCTGCTGTCCACTCTTCTCTTGATGCAACATGGATGCACTGTGTGCTTCGTAAGCCTGAGATATTCTCCTTTCTATGGACTGTTTCATCTAAGTGCAGGTGGCTGCAGGGCCACAACTATGGCAGTTCAGCCAGTAGAAGTAACAGGGCCACAGCCGAAAAGTGTATCAATGGTGCCCATGGCTGTTCCTGTCACTAATACTACCCTCTTTCCAATGTTAAACAGGGAATCATTCCTTCATAGATGATTTTGTGAGAGTGGCTTAATGGTAAATCTATACTGTATGTCTAAATAGTCTAAATTTGGAAGGAGTAATCCTTTATAGATCACCGATCATTTATAGGTCATATGCATGGGGCAGTTTGGCTCCATTACAGACATTTTTTGGATAGAAGGGATTTGTCTAAAATTACTATGTAGTGAAAAGAAAAAAGAAAAAAACAGCTCAATGTAGCTCAAGCTGCACAGAAGCCCACGATCCACGGCACCACTCAGCATTAGTTAGACACAGGAAAGGAAGAAGTTGATCCAGCTTCTGATCCACAGTTCAAAGAGACGTAGTGTAAAATCATGAAGCCTTTATTTCTAGAAGAGTTAAAAATCAATAGAGAAATTCAAAAATACTTGGTTTAAGCCAAGTCCAAGAACGCACTTGCGTTCGAATAGCGTCTGGTAGCCTCATTTTTTTGTGTTAGTCCTACTACTCCTTCACCACAGAGGATTTTGTTTCCTATAGTTTGTATGTTTGAATTTCTCTATTGATTTTTAACTTTTCTGGAAACGAAGGCTTCATGATTTTGAACCCTGTCTCTTTGAACTGTGGATCAGAAGCTGGATCAACTACATCCTTCCCTGTATAAATACTGTGACTGTGAGAGAGGGAATCTGAATGTATAATTTGCATGTAAGAGAAGGAGGGATCCTTTAAATTATATTTGGGGACTAGACTGTATGGGTGTTGACAGAGGATTATTCAGGATACTCTCCAAGTGTGTGATGCCAGAGCTTCTTTATTCAGGAACAAACAGGAACAATATATGATAAGCTTAATAGATCAGGAATAAATGTTTTGTGTGTCTCTATCTGTGCAGCATCTACAGCAGGCTGCTTCTCTCATACAGACACAGGAAAACAGGAAATACAGTCACATGCTCTCCCTGTGTGAGCCTCTGGGAGTTTTTTTTGCTCTAACTTTATACACAGCATACAAATCTAGCAACTAAACACTCATAGACAGGAATGGAGTTGTTGCATCAAACATATTTCAACAATGGGTATGTTCAATGTTTGTAGATTTGAAGAGGAACATTTCCACAGTAAGTCAGCAGGAATCCACAGAATAGTTCACAGCAGAAATCTTGTGGATTTTGGGGTTGAGTTTTCTGATATTTTCCCTGTAAAGCAAAAACAGAACTCTATACTTCTCTCCCGATACTTTCATGGTTCCCTGATGAATGTGCCAGTGGAGAGAAATTCAGTGCTTGTTTTCGTACAAAATGGCCTCCTGTGAACAAAGTTTTGTGCAACATGAGTTGAGATGTTTTCATAGGAGATTGAGTTACATAGAGACAAGCATTGGGCAAGGCAAAAGAGACATGAAAACAAAAGAATCAACAAGTATATGTTAATTTTTTACTTTAAATATCTGTGAAATGTATTTTTTTTTCACCTTTTGAACGCTAGATTTATGATAATCATGCATTCTAAATAGGCTGCTGATCATCTGACAAACGAGCATTTGTTCGTAGGGTGGAATACTTTTCTCTGCCCTGCATTGTTCTTGGCAGCAAATCATCCTATGTAATCATTGCTTGCGCTCCTGAGAATAATGGCAACCTATGCACACCGAGCAATCTATTACACATCATGCACTGTACAACTGCAGCGGATTAGCAGGCTATTAAAAGATTGCTGTCCATTAAATATGTTGCTGATCAGCAGTCGTTTAATATTGCGGATCATGTTATATTTACAGTACAGACCAAAAGTTTGGACACACCTTC
>VIAB01001927.1:86124-99849 GCA_009801035.1 Oophaga pumilio | reverse complement strand
ACCCGATACTTGCAGTATCGTATCGCTCAACACTAATCCTTAGTCTAATGAAGTGAATTTCAAAGTTTTATAACTTTCCATGCTGGACACAATGATAAAAAAATAAAATGTAGTTACTCTTTGAAGTTCTGCATGTTGGAAGTTGTGGCTGTTAAAATTTGATGCACATCAATGAGCCTTGGCTTCCATGGGTCTGCTACCGATTTGCCAAGTTTCCTTCCTTGGACTAATGCATACTAGGAATAACCCACAAGACCCTTGAACTCTTAGTCTTCACCAAAGTAGCTCTGAGCTTTATTCTTGCCCATTTTTTCTGCTTTCAAAACACTAACATCTGACCATTCAGATTGTTGTCATAAGATAGTCTATCTTACTCACTGCACTTGTGAGGGCTTAGGCTAAGTTCACATTTGCGTATATGTGTGCAGCATATCATCTGCATGTGCAAACGCATGCCAAAATTCATGCTAGCGCAGCATTTTTGATCCGCATCAACTTACGCATTAAGCAAAAAAACCCTGCTGCGTGTGCATGCGTTTGCATGTGTTTTTGCATGAGTTTGCGTTATTTATGCGCATGTGTTTGATATTTCCAGGTGCTGTAATCAGTTCCTGGACATGTGCAGTCTGAAGTCCACATCGAACGCATCCATGCACATGTCCTTGCGTAACAATGCATTCCTACAGACAGTAATGTGTTGTTCTAATGCACTAATCCGCTTGCGCATTACTGCGCATATGTAAGAGGGTCACATAGGATTATCGCCTTGCTCTGCTCCCCTATTGGTTCCTAGTGTGTAACTGTTTACATGTGTTGGTTACTGTAATGTCGTTGTTAACACTTGGTGGTATTGCTACATGTAAAATATGTATTGCCCTGCATAGTCAATGGTACTGCCACACTCTTTTCTGTGTTACTTTTTTATGTACGATGTTATATATGTGTGTTGTTCCTTTAATGTAAAGATTATATTTATGTCTAGTAGATAGGGACAGTTCTTAGTGCACCTATCAGACATTAGAGGGGGTACTTTAGTGTTTATTGTTCTGGGTAAGTGTAGTTACCTTTGGGACCACTAGCCTTATTAATGTAAGTCTTAGTTTGCTAACAAGGGGTAAACATAGGAGAGGCTGCCGGGGGGGGGTAAGCTGCAAGTCTTAAAGAAGCTTATTCAGACGGGGCCAGGATGCCTGAAGTGTCCACATGGGCTCTATGTCCAGGACGGCTTGACAGCCCTTTAACATTTGCAAGTGATAGTCTCAGGTATCCACAGTTGTAGGATGGAAGGACAGTGGGACTACAGAATGAAGAAGTTATGGCAACTGATTGCCCGGGAGGATACTCGGGGTCCGAAGACAGATGGACCACAGAGCTCACGGGGACCAGTGACTAAGGAAGAAAGGGACGCTGACGCTTCACAGGGAACAGTACGTACAGGTCAGATGCATTGCCAGAGGCAGCCTAACTTAGTGACTGATGATCTCTATCCTGGGCGAAGCAGGCAGAGGGAATTGTCATTGTGGCTAGGTTGAGCCGGGAGAAAGCTGGGAAGCAGTCTAAGATGGTCCGGTCCGGGCACGTACTGCAAGGAAGCGTCAGCAGTGCAGGGAAAGTTGAGGAATCCCGTACGAAAGAATATGAAACCCGAAATGTAACAACTGTGAATATGCTGTGCAAAGATAATAGTAAAGAAACTGTTCCAGTTGCAATGGACTGTGTCTCATTTGATGGGGGTCACCGTGGGAAGGAATCTTCCTTGTCTCAGAAGTGCCCAGAGGGACCTGAACCTGAAGATGCAGGTACGCACAGCAATGGACTTTGTTTCTGTAGGGGACGGCCAGGACACTTATGCTGTAGTGATCATGGCCACGACTATAGTCCTGGCTGGTCCTTACACTTATTTGCCGGATTTTGATGCTTTAAAAAAAAAAATGCAACATGTTGTGTTCACCAGACAACGCCGCACACCGCGAAACGACGCTTGCATACGCAAATGCATGCAAGCTCATGTCCCTGCATACACCATGTTAAAGACATGTACGCATGACTCATGCGGATCTATGCGGATCAAACTCTGCACACAGATACGCAAATGTGAAAGCAGCCTTATTGCAGATTGATGAATTCTGTACATGTGCATATTTCAGCCTGTGTGATGTTCGTGTACATAAGGCATTGCATATGGACAGCACATGTTCCTTATAAAAGCTAACAGCAATATAAATAATTCCTTATGTTGTAATGAACCATCCATAGACAAGCAAGACACTTTTCTAAAAAAAAAAAAAAAATACAAATTCCATTTTGGAAAGTTACCTATCCCGATACGTGTAGTACAACAACAGTAGAAGAACCACAGGTTGCGACAATCTGTGCTATACATACTGCCTGATTGCCCCCTCTCATCATTGCTATAAAAATCTCTGCTCACATTGCTGTCATACGTACACAATAGGGGGTACAAACATACAGGTTACAAATTAAGGAAAACAGCAGTTAATTATATTGAGTTAATTTAAGATAAATGGCTTGCTGCTGTTTTCTTTCATCTGCAATCTTTTGCACACTTGAGCACATCCTTACAGTGCAGCAATCAAAGTTAATCTTCAACCTAATGAATATTCTAGTTGTGAACAAACTGCTCCTTGATAAAAAAGGTTAAATACAATCTGAATTTCATATGGTCTAGCAAAATTCTAATGAGGTTCCAGCACAGCATTGAGCTCCAGCAGTCTGCCCTCCGCAGCTTCCATACCATGGAAAAATTGTGTTGAAATCATTTTAATTCAATTTCCAGAGACTGTATTATGGACACAATGTACAGTTTGTTTCATGTGCCAGAGCTGATCGAGAGAAATAACACAAGTTCTAATGTGGAACAGTAGAAATTTCTGGGCAAAACAGTGTTCATTTGAGTGACACAAACAACATATTTAGGTTTTATGTAGAGATGATAGGGTCTTTTGAAATTCAAATTCGCTGACATCGACGAACGATCCCCAAAAATTTGATTTGCGGCGAAAAAATTTGCTCGACTCTCAATACTGGCTTGTAATTGCTCAGAAAATACACAAAGAGGAGAGGAAAAAGAGAGAGAGGACTCAGCTGAGGATAAGAGCTTACACTCAATAGGAGAGTGAAAGAGAGGTCCCTGGTGACCATAAAATGTACACATCAAGGGAGAGAGAGGCCCACACTGACCATAAGGGTCCTGTCACACTCTTCAATGTCCCAGTGATCCCATCAACGATCCGACGTAAATGGGATCGCTGGGACATCGTTAGCTGATTGCTGGTGAGCTGTCAGATGGGCAGACTCACCAGCGATCAGGACCAGCGAGCATGCTGGTATCCAGGCTAAACGTCGGGAGCTCGCTGATCGTTGGTCTCCCGCTGTCACATGCAGCGATGCGCACTGGCCAGCGGGAGACCAACGATGAAAAAATGGTCCAGGCCATTCGACGACGATCAGCGATACCCAGCAGGGGGGCTGGTCGTCGCTGCGTGTCACATGTAGCGAGATCGCTGGCTAGGTTGTTGTTGCGTCACAAAATCGGCGACGCTTCAGCGATTTCGCTAGCGATCTCGCTTAGTGTGACGGGGGCTTAAGAGATTACACTCTACGGGAGAGAGAGAACTCCGTTGACCATAAGAGCTTACACTGCATGGAAGAGAGAGGACCTTGCTGACCACAAGAGCTTACCCTGAAGAGGAGAGTGAAAAAGAGGTCCCTGCTGCCCATAGGAGCTTACACTCGACAGGAGAGAGATGACCCTGTTGACCGTAAGAGCTTGCACTCTACAGGAGAGAGGACCCTGTTGACCATAAGAGATTACACTCTACAGGAGACAGAGGACTCCGTTGACCATAAGAGCTTACGCTCTACAGGAGAGAGCGGGCCCTGTTGACCATAAGAGCTTACACTCTACAGGAGAGAGAGGATCCCTCAGATCATAAGAGCTTACACGCGACAAGAGAGAGAGGACCCTGTTAAACTTGAGAGCTTACACTCTAGAGGAGAGAGATGACCTAGTTGCCCATAAGGGCTTACACTCCATAAGAGACAGAGGATCCCTCTGTCCATAAGAGCTTACACTCTACAGGAGGGAGAAGACCCCATGGACCATAAGACCTTACACTCTATAGGAGAAAGAGGACCCGCTTACCATAAGAATTTATGCTCTACGGGAGAGAGAGTCTTACCCATTGACTTTGAAGTTGGAAAATAAGTCTGCCATAAAAATTGTGCTCCACTGGGAACCGCTGATCTATGTTGGCCCAGGTACTGATCACCACTGTCTTAGGTATGATGTTGAACTAGATATTATAGCTGCAGGGCATTATGGAGAAACCCAAGCTGAAATGCAAAATTACGTTACCTTGCTCTCTGATGCTTCAGCAATGTGAGAAATTATGTTGGGCAAGTTTTTATTTTGCAAACCACAAATCAAATCTCAAAATGTTTGAACTTGCGCAAAACCACAAATTTTTAGGAAATAGGATTTGAATGATTTGGTCCTCCATGGACTGATATGCTCATCTCTAGTTTTAACTGTAGATATGGCTGCAATCATGGTTAACACCATTGTGTTAAACAAGTAAAATCATATAGAGTTACATGATAGATCCTTAGCAGTCCATGGCCTCCATAAAAGTACTGTCATGGGAAACATTCAAAATATAACATCAAGGTTTCTGGAATTGCCAGAACAAATGTTTTAAAGGACCCACAGTTGATCTTACTGCAATATACCATGTCTACATCCATTTGAAATTAATTGTGAAACCTCTAGGAGACGACATATCAAGAGAAAAGCTTGAAAATGTATTCAAACAGGTATGCAGAAAACTAGAAGGGGGCATTACATATAGCAAGGCATGCTTCTGTGTACTGTCTGTGTTTGGCTCAGAAGCCTGTACACATTGGATGGTGGTAACAAGAACCAAAAGAAATCAAGATCAGCAGTCAAGTGACAAGAGGTCATGGAAAGAGTGAAACCACTGGACTAATAGCATCAAACCACTAGACTACCTCAATACACTCTGAGAATAATGTATTTGTCTCTTGAATTCCCGCTGTGCTTCTAAAAATCAGAAGTCACACAGATCGAGTGAAGAATAAAGCCCCCGTCTCACACAGCGATCTCGCTAGCGAGATCGCTGCTGAGTCACTAGTTTTGTGACGCAGCAGCGATCTCCCCAGCGATATCGCTGTGTGTGACATTAAGCGACGATCAGCCACCCTGCCGGGTATCGCTGATCGACGCTGAATGTCCTGGACATTTTTTTGATCGCTGGTCTCCCGCTGACAGGCACGCATCGCTGCGTGTGACAGACGGGAGACCAGCGATCCGCTGGTAACCAAGGTACACAGCGGGTTTCCAGGCGTGGGGCTGTGCCTAGAAACCCGCTGTGTACCTTGGATACCAGCGCCCTGATGCAGGGAGCTGGTAACCTAGGTACACAGCGGGTTTCCAGGCACCACCCAGCGCCTGGAAACACGATGTGTACCTTGGTTACCAGCTCCCTGCATCAGGGCGCTGGTATCCAAGGTACACTGCGGGTAACTAAGCGATGTTACCCGCAGTGTCGCTGTGCTGATCGCTGCCCTGAGCTGCCTGTTTGGCAGCTCAGCAGCGATCATGTAGCGATACACCAGCGATCCTGACAAGTGCATATCGTTGTCGGGATCGCTGGTGTATCGCTATGTGAGACCCAGGCCTAAGTCCCCAAAGCCTTTAAAGTCACACTGTAAGGAAGTCACACACAATATTCACCAGACACCTAGTGTACCAATGCTCACCTTGAAATGTAAGAATACTGAATTGTGCTGTTCCTTACAGTAGTAAGGACTGACATGATAATTTATCTACTGCATTTAACTAAAGACGTTTATGTGGAAGATATTCCCTAAGTTGTTAGTTTTGTGATTTAAAAATTAAACAGGTAAAGAACTTTAAGACATGTCTTGTGTTTGTGATGTAATAAATAGACCCTAGTGGGAGGTGGTTAGCTTCAAAGTTGTCTGCGAAAATCTTTCAAGGCCAAATAAAACACCTGTGCCCAAAAAAGATCATATGCTGATTTTTTTTTTTATTTTAATAAAAAAATTGAGAAAAAAATGTAACCGCATCTTGAGGTATCCAATAATCTCATGTGTTATTGCAAAATATCCGTGCACAAGACTGTGTCGTATTTTCTGCAGAGTTCATTTTTACATGGAAAACTGGATTATTTAGGGACAGACTCCATATAAAACATGTTATGTTAAAGGGAGTCTGTCTCTAGGTTTTAGCTACCCTATCTGAAAGCAGCATGATGAAGGAGCAGAGATTGTGATTAGAGATGAGTGAATATTTCAATGTTCGGTTCGGATTACGATTGCCAAATTTGCAATATTCACCGATTAATCGAACGCCATTTAGCTCAATGGGACGCAAAAATAAACGCATGCAAAACACGTTATAACAGCCCCAAATGCTGCCAAAACACATCAAATGTGAGACAGACACCAGGAAAGTGGCCTCAATTTATCCACAGTACAAATTTTAGCATGGCACTTCAGCAATCAGCCAGGCATGATGTATCAGAGTCTGGGACATCATTTACACTTATCAATTGAATATCACAGTAAGACAAGGTGGGTGAGGTATCGGTGTAGGCCTCCTGTGCTGGGAGTTCTGATACAACATGCAACACCTCAACCTGTTTTCATACTCAGCCACACTAAGGTGGCACAAATATCATATACATTTTATGGACTACTATTATCCAAAAAATCTAAGGATAGTAACACTGGCAGTTGAAGTGAGCGGAGGCCTGACAGTCTCGGAGGCCTACTGCTACAGGCAGCACGCATGAAGGAGTGTTCACATTTCCAAAAATGACTGGCAGACACCACAAAAGTGGCATCAATATCATGAGAGTAGAAATAGTATAATAGGGACCGATAGGTCTTTCACTAAACCCAATCTAGCAGATGGACACCCAACCAAGAGTGTTCACATTTCCAATAATTACTGGCAGACACCACCAAAGTGGCATCAATCTCACTACAGTAGAAATAGTATAATAGGGACCGACAGGTATTTCACTACACCCAATGCAGCAAATGGACACCCAACCAGGAGTGTTCACATTTAAGCAAATGAGGGCCTTACACCAGAGAAGTGGCATCAATTTCACCACAGTAGAAATAGTATAAGGACCAACAGGACTTCCACTACCCGCAATCTAGCAGATGGACACCCAACCAGGAGTGTTCACATTTGCAAAAAGTACTGTCAGACACCACAAAAGTGGCATCAATTTCACGACAGTAGATATAGTATAATAGGGACCGACAGGTCTTCCACTACACCAAATAAAGCAGATAGAAGCCCAATCAAGAGTGCTTACATTTAAACAAATGAGGGCATTACACCACAGAAGTGGCATCAATTTCACCACAGTAGAAATAGTATAGCAGAGACTGACAGGTCTTCCACTACATCCAATCCAGCAGATGGACACATAACCTGGAGTTTTCACATTTTAAAAAATGATTTCCTGACACCACCGAAGAGCAATAACTGTCACAAGTATTTAAATAGTATAATTGAGATTGACACATCTCCCACTACAGCTAAGCCAGCAGATGTAGACCAACCATGAATGTTCAAATTTCCACAAATTTGTGTTAACATCAGCAGCAGCAGCCACAGCAGGCACAGAAGCCACACTAAAGATATCACAGAATGCAGTTAAGTGACATTAGTGCATCACAGTAAAAAATGCAATATCACCTAGCATATACAGTCTGCGATTGTGGAGCAAAAGTCCTTGGAGATCCATGACTTGTTCACCTACGCTTTCAGGGTACAGCTGGCTGTGCTTATCCATCAGGATACAACCAAAAACGCTGAAGACACGTTCTGAGAGAACACTGGCTTCTGGGCATGATAAAACCTCCAAGGTGTGTAAGGCAAGCTCAGGCCACTCATCCATCTTGGAAGACCAAAATGTGAAATGGTCCAAACCCTCCATGATGGTATTGATATTCAGTTCTAGATACTCCTGCACCATTATTTCCATTTGTTCACTATGTGTAAGACTTGGACTCTGTTGTGCTGGTGCACGAGCTGGTCTAAAAAGTGTCAAAGGACTCACAGAAATGGCTTCTTCCACTTACACCACTGCTGCTACTGTTAATGTTTTGGCGTTGACGAATTGACGTCTGGAGCTGCGATGCGAACTGTGGGCTTCACTGCTGTCTCTGAGAAAAGCTCCCTTAAGGTTGTGTAAAAGTGTGTTTCGATACTCCAGTATTCACGGGTCACTTTCCAGGGCAGGAAACATCTAGCAAAATTTGGTTTTATAATGTGGATCTAGCAGAGTTGCAACCCAGTAGTCAGCAGTATTCCTAATCATGACTATACGGCATCATTTTGCAGATAGTGCAGCAACAAGACACTCATATGTCAGGCTCTACCATGAGGTCCAAGCCCATGCTGTGTTAGTGGCTGGGTAACCACGAACAACACAGAAGGAAGGATTATCCTCTTCATCTGACAGTTGATCGCCAATCACCTCTTCCGCCTCCATTTGTTCCTCAGATCTTGCAGCTTCGATAATAGTTTGTCTGTTATCACCAGACCCCCTTGATCACAGTAATCCACCCTCCCTTGGCACCCGCCTGTGTGACAACAGTCTTGAACTTAGAGACAATGTTATCCTTTCCGCATCCTCATCTAATTCCTCCTCTTCTTGTGGGACCACCATCTCCTCCCACAGGCTATTCTAAGTCTGCTCCATCATATAGGTGACCAGATTAGTTATGCTGATGACAGCGTCGTCAGTGCTAACCATCTTAGTAGCCATTTTGAAACTGAGCAGAAGGGTGCAGAGGTCCTTATTCTGTGCCCACTCTGTAAACGTGATTTGCACCATGTCTGTACTGCGGTGGCCCAGGCTACACGACATGAAATACTGCGTCAGGGCTTGTAACTGCTGCTACAGTTGCTGTAACATGTGCAGAGTGGAATTCCACCATGTCGGCACATCACATATCAATATATTAACTGGCATGGACAAAGACCTCTGTATCGATGCAAGTCGATGACCAGAGGGGTGCGAACGGCGGAAATAAGCACATATCTTACGTACTTTCTGGAGTAGCTCACCCAGGCTAGGTTAGTGGTGGAGAAAACGCTGTACCACCAGGTTGAGGACGTGAGCCATGCAAGGCACGTGTGTGAGCTTGACTCACTGTAGGGCCGCCACCAGGTTCACACCATTATTGGATACGGCCTTCCCTCGATGCAGGTTCAGCAGGGACAGCCATTGATCAAACTCTTCGGCCGTATGACTACGACCTCCAAGGCATATCAATTTTAATACTGCCTGATTGCGGTGAGCCATGGCTGTGTAGTACAGAGGTGGTGTGTATTCGCTTTGCACTGTTGGAATTCATGTCTCGTTAAGGCAGAGGTTGAGGGCGCAGGTGGAGGCCCTAGAGGAGAGAGAGGAGGCAGGAGCAGTGAAAAATGTTAAATGTAGAAGTTTGCCCTGCAAGCTTAGGGGATTCCAAGACTTGTGGATCAGTGCCTGCCTCCACAGCCATCAGAGTCATCCAGTGCCCAGTCAGCAAGATTTAACGCCTTTGGCCATGCTTACTCATCCAAGTGTCTGTGTTGAAATGCACCCTTGCAGACAAAGATTTAGTCAAGCAACAGGTGATGTTGTCTGATGCATGCTGATGTAGCGCAGGCACAGCTTTCTTAGAAAAGTAATAAAAGTAATGAAAACTGGGCAATTGGTACTGGAGGACTGCGACAACCATCAGCTTTCAGAAGCCGCCTGTATCTACCAGGAGGAAAGACAGCATTTCTGTGGCCAACAGATTAGAGATGGTGGAGTTCAATCTCAAAGCTTTGTCATGCATAGGAGGAATCAATATTTTATGTGACCACAACTACAGAACAGAAGGTGGAGTACGGTATACCGGACAAACTGATGGACCGTGAGAGAGGTGCAGACTGAGATGTTACGGTGGATTGAGAAAGTTGTGATGTGCTCATTCTCTGAGATCGGTCAAAAAGAGAAGGCATGTCCACTTCGATTACAGCTGATGGCAAGCTCTCAGTCAGCGTGACTGGAGTGGGTAAAGAACCCGAGGTTCTGCATTGAAGACCTGCGTCTCAATAGTTGTCGTGGTAACAAAGGAGGAGGAAGAAGCAGCAGCCGCGATCGATGGGGTGGTTGATGGTTGTTGAGGTCTGCTGGTCCGCATTTTTGCACAGTGGGATTCCCACAGTAAAGCATGTTGATTGCGAATGGGAAGGTTAATAAATGTAGTAGTCAAATTATTGCACTTTTTACCTCAACTCGTTTTTTTTTGCAAAGTTGGCAGATTACGTGAGTTGGCTCATCCTTTGCAGTGTCAAAAAAGGCCCAGAATAGGCAATCCTTGCCACCCCTGTGAGCTGCAGACTCACAGATGCTGCTGGTCACAGGCACAGTTGTGGCTGAGGATGCTTTGCTCGTCGTGGCTTCATCACTATATGTCTGTGACGTGCAGTGCAACGTAACCTCTTCGTCTTTCTCCTCAGATGACCTACTCAGCTGTGTACCTCTATGTTCATGCCAACTGAGATCTAACACCTCATCATCATCATCCTCTGTGTTATCACATTCCTCTCCCTTGGAGTCACCTTTCTCCTCTTTTTGCCCTGACAGCACAGTACAGTCTGCGTGAGCCTCAGATATCTCAGTCTCATCAGGATCACCTCCTCAGGGGTTAACGTCTGATTACGCGGGTCAGGATGCTGTTCGGACCCTACTTCATCCTGTCCCAGATCCAAGCTAAAAAAATTTTGTACATTAGTGCAGATTTCCTCCTCTTGACTCTGTGAAGCTTTTGAGTACACTTCTGATGATCATTGCATAGAATGACCAGACTGACCAATCTGTGAATCCGTACAGTCAGTTGGAGAGTTGGGATGTGGGGGAAACAAGTGGAATTTGGGTGCCACCTCTGTGGACTGTACTGGGTGTGATGTTGAGGGGGAGGAAGAGGAGGAGAGGCCATTTGAAGCTGTTCTTGCAATCCACTAGAGGACACGCTCTTTCTGGGCATCATCGACAAGGCGTATCGCTGTGCTTCTGCCAAAGAAAGGTAGTGGAGTAGACCGCCCAGTAACAGAAGTTCTCAGTTATTTTTGCATAGGATGTGACATTGGTTCACTAATGCTTTCACACCCATTACCACCTACCCCATGTACACCTTGAACACCAAGCCTAATTCCCCTTCCACCATGTCCTCGCTTTTTCCCAGTCAAGTTACTCAGATAGTGTGATAGAAGTACAGAATTAGCAACAAAAATTAGCTTTTAAACCCTACACAATCTCTGCAAACAACTGAATTTCAGAGACAGTAAATTCCAAGTTGAAATATTGTGTGCTGTATCTTGTTAGTCACAGAAAAAAATAATTATTTGAGTG
Source organism: Oophaga pumilio (assembly GCA_009801035.1). Taxonomy (NCBI): domain Eukaryota; kingdom Metazoa; phylum Chordata; class Amphibia; order Anura; family Dendrobatidae; genus Oophaga; species Oophaga pumilio. The sequence goes on along the minus strand of VIAB01001927.1, from coordinate 88,369 downwards.
TAGATGAGGCCTGTATGACAAAGAATTTATCCTACAATCAATTTGTCAGGTCTCCTACTGTATAACACTAGGAACAGAAGAATATTTTTTGTGGCCTCTGTATCAGGCCTCTATAACACACTAGATGCTGAAAAGTATTTGAAAGTCAGCATTCCTACTGTATGACACTGTGAACAGAAGAACTTTTGTGGCCTCTGTATCAGGCCTCTATAACACACTAGATACTACAAACTATTTGAAAGTCAGGTCTCTTACTGTATGAGACTAGAAACAAGTATTTTTTAGTGGGCTCTGGATCAGGCCTCTACAGCTTAATTTCATCCCAACAAAATGATAAAGTCTGATACGGCGGGTTGTCTAACTTTTTGCAAAAGATAAATTATAATTTTATTTTAATGTGCCTTAGGTCTGCAGACAGTTTCATATCACCACAGCACTAAATGAAAAGGTGGGATACAGCAGGCTTTTTCACATTTAGCTTCTTAAAAAATATTATTTAGAATGCTATACTTGTGCATGGAGCACAATAGAAGCAGTGCACAACACAGTTGTAGGACATGTGCCCTGCTGGCTTTGTCAAAATGACACTAAAACAAAGTGGATAGGGATATGTGATTTCAGCAGCCAATGACACAAGCCGATGTGTCAGGACACTGTGGGTGTTTCCTGCGAGCACCCGGATTGGCTAGCCGCATTGTGCACACATAAAGTTACCAAAAAAAAAACTGTTTACAAAAACGCCGCACCTCTGAGCCCTGCAAACCCCCTCCTCTCATCAAATATGTGCCAAACGCTCATGATACGCCACCATTATCGTTGCCAAAGTGCTGAAAATACTTTTATGGCAACGCAAATATTCTCCAGCACTTTTCCCGAATGTTACAGATTTTTTCCGATTTTATAAAATTTTGCTCGTGTTTCCGATAACGAATCCAAATATGCCATATTCGTGCCAATTTTAAGTTTGGCGACCGTTTTCCGAACAAATTCGCTTATCACTAGTTGTGATTCCACTTACTTAGCTGCTTGCTGAATTTCTGATAATACCACAATTGTATGTGTTGCAGAACTATCAGTTCTCTGAAAGCTGAGCTCTGTATAACTCCATCCACATCATGGATTGGCAGATTTCTGTGTACACTGTACACTGTGCATAGACATAGGAACAAAGATATGTTTCACAATTGGATGTGTTTAAAAAAATTCTTCCTGTGCTTAGATAATCTTATAAATGTATCCCTGCTGTATACTGTGTAATGGCTGTGTCTGACCCGTACAGGGACATGGTCTGATCATACCACAGTTCCTGGGCAGGGGAGGAAGCGAAAGAGTATACAGACAGGACAGCATGGGATCACAACTGATTGTTTCTGTGAGGTAAAACATATTTTTATACAGGCAGGGAAATGCTTTACCTCACAGGAAGCATCAGCTGTGATCCCATCCTGTCCTGCCTGTATACTCTCTTTTGTGTCCTCCCATGCCCTGGAGTTGTGGTATGATCAGAGCATTTTCTTGCATGTTTAGATAAGATATTTATTTAATAATGTAGACAGGTTTGTATTGTTATATCTGGTGATTTAAAAATATTGATGTCACTGTTATATTTAGGAAAAGTTCCCATGATCATTTAGAGAGTTTTACAAGCTTTGTATTTTCGCTGAAGAAAAAATGCAGTGTCTTTTAGTTCCAGCAAAGCCCATTGTGCTTTTCTTTATGCATCATAAACTGTCCTGGGATGCATGTTTGAAATCCACAACATGTCAATTTCACTTGCGGGTATGCAGAGTTTTCTGTGCAGATTTTTCCCATAGAATTACATTAGATGGTGAAAATTTGTAGGTTGTAGAAACATGTGCATATTAAGAAACAAACTAAAAATGCATATAAACCACACATGACCATATCAATAAAAGTTTGGTCGAGATCAAATATCAGGAAGTATAAAAAAATATAGCAGCTTCATTTAAAATCTGACATACCAAATAGAGACAAAAACCAAAGCATCAAAAACGCAATAAAAACTCATGTTAAAAAAATAAAGCAATGAAAAAATGCAAGCAACCTAATTTTCCTGATAGGTGCAAAATTTTTCAAAAGAAAATTAATGGGACCACAGCCTTATGGCATACCGGACAGAGCTTTGTAAGGTTAGCCGCTGTTGTGCTTAGTGTTACATCTCAGCTTCAATGGGACGAAGATCTAGTGAATAGGGTTGAGCATTCCGATACCGCAAGTATCGGGT
>VIAB01001927.1:53327-70318 GCA_009801035.1 Oophaga pumilio | reverse complement strand
TACTTTTGAATATCGGAAAGTATCGCTCAACTCTACTAGTGAATAGTAAGACTAGGCAGAGCCACTACTAAAACGATGAGAATGAAATTGTTCAAATATCTTCTTTTTTTTTGCCAGGTCTGCAGTTCGTTTTAGTTTTTAATCTATTATTGATGGTATATCTTAAGGATCGGCTATCAATTTTACAACCCCAGATAACCCCTACAGTGTCAGTGATGATGTTGATTACGACAATATTAATAATACGCACTTGATAACAATTCTAATTAATACTAGTAATAAAAATGAAAAGCCTGTTGTCAGCCGGTATGATCAGGTTGTGATTAATTATGGGTTTGAAGTTGTCTTCTTCTGCCAGACGGCTTCTTATGGAAGAGCAACGCTTACTGCAGATGGGCCTCAGCCGACGCTCAACATTTTGTGGCTGAACAATTACGTTAATAAATGAGGATACATTCCACAAATGAACTGTAACATGTTCACACATCTGCTGCATCACAGATCTAGCTTCATTCAGATGGATAAGAACAAAACCTCGCCTTGCACTGCATATTAATAAATACTTAAGGTCCTTGGAGAATGGCCTCTTTCATGGCTGGCCAACTGCTAACAGTAAATATTTTTCCTGTACTGTAGATGGGAACAATTCTGAACAGCCACTTGAGCTCAGATGCGGGCACATTTGCTTTTACGGACTTTCCAAGACATAAGATTATTGCTTTATTATGATTTTAGTATTTCTTTATTTTATATGCTTCATGTAAATTCAGGGAAAAGGGGAACTGATATCTTGTGATTTATTTAACAAATAATAACTATTGGGTACAAAATGAATGCGATCTCTGGAAGCTATGGTTCAAAGATGGTTCCAATAAAATGACAGAACAATTTATGGATAATTTTCTGGTAATTTTGCTACCATTTATTGATTATTTGTATGATTAAGCAAATTAGCTTCATTTTCTCCAGTGGAGGATTGCCAATAAGACTTTATGCCATAGTCTTGTTAGTGGGATTGTCCCCTACTAGAGCAATACTGGACAGCACGGTGGCTCAGTAGTTAGCATTGTTGACCCCAGCACTGGGGTCCTGGGTTTAAAGCCTACCAAGGACATCTTCAAGGAGTTTTTATGTTCTCCCCATGTTTGCGTGGGTTTCCTCTAGGTACTCAGATTTCCTCCAACACTCCAAAGACATATTGATAGGGAAATTAGTTTGTGAGCCTCAATGTTGACCGGGATGATGATGTCTGTAAAGTGCTGCAGAATAAGATGGCACTAGATAAGCAAAGCATAATAAATAAATTCTCTATTGCTTAATTTCCCCTTATAAAAGAGCAGCAGTTTATATTCACTTCCAGTGCCAGCACTGTTCCAGTGATAACAACTCTGGGTCTCCCTGGGCTTGTGTGACGTTATGTCATGCAAGCTCTGCCGACAATCTTTCACAACTTCACTCTCCCTTCCTTCAGATGTAACTGATAATCTGAGGAAGTCAACAGCACCTCTCACTTCTTTTGGGTGCCAGTTGTGTTCGGGAGACCAAGAGCCATCATTGCTGTGACATCACCGCCGGCTCCAGAAGTAAGTATAGTCTGTTGTCATTTTATAAGAGTAAATATAGCACTTGAGAAGGGGTTGTCCGGGTAGCAGACAGCCTCTTTAAAGAGAAGCACTACTTCTGCCACATTGTCGGTATGATTAAGAACACTAATTTTTGGGAAAATGTGCATCAGGAAACAATTGTATGAAAGCTTTTACATCTTATAGCTGGTGAAGCTAAACTTTAGGGACTTAAGGTGTCACATTTAGAAACCACCATCTTGATTTAATGCTGAATAAAAATGTACTACAATATCTATATGGCCACCATCATGATCAAGCAGCTAACCAGTGCCACTGTCTTCCATGCCAAAATAATATATCATGTTCTAATATCTACCATTACTTCTACCATTCATTAATAGTAATAAGGGGGATTTTAGGTGTCTGTCCATAGTATTGTGGCTCAGAACATCAACTGATCTTTTCATCTACGTTGCTGACAGGCTAGCATACAGAGCATGTCTCACTACCAGTAGCTTCACCATACCGGCACTAAGGGAGTGCCAGTGTGTTATTCAACATTTTTCTCACATTTGCTGCTCGAATTTACTTACCCTCTGGAATCCCAGGCTTGGCTTAAGATTAGCCAGACTGGCTGACGAGATATTAAATGTGCCCCACACCCTGCACAAATTATATCATGTCAGGCCGGTAAATCATATGCCGTACTAGGAAATCTGGAAGCTCAGAAAATTTGTGCAACTCATGTCTATGGCCAGAGAGCACTGACCTGGACTGTGTATCAGGGTTGCTCATAATGATCTACTATGCTCTATCAGAAACCCGTCAAATCAAAGAAGGATTATCTGGCCAAAGAGATCATGCTTTTATGCTTTGATGGTCATAAAAAGGTGTTCTTCTAAACAGTCCTTCCCTGTTCCATAGATCTGCAAGCTATGCACCTCGCTTACTTAGACCATTATCTGAAAACACTAAGCTTTTCATTCACAATCATGAAGATAACTATGTAGACCACTGATTTCAAGAATTAGTTTCATATGTAACTATGAAGCAGCACAATAAATTGTCATCTTTCATAATAAAAGTGGCGGAAAAGACTCAATAACATTTTTCTCACATTGTTTCCTAAATATTCACTCTATGAATCAATAGCAAAAGCGAGTATAGATAACTTTGTAACCTATCTTATTGGAGAAATACGGTTCTTTCCCACTTATAATCCATTTCTTGTCCACTCTGCCTACAGACCTCATCACTCTGCACACAGCTTAAAACAGCTAAAATCTCTCTTGAAGGAAAGATAAAATCTATCTTGATCAGGACAAGACATATTGATGGTTCAGCTATGGGTTTGGACTACATCTGCCTAATCAAGTCTTTTCAGAGAGGAGAGGGGAGAAAAGAGTGAAATATGCAGAAAGATAGATTGTCATGCAGCCTTTTAGGAAGTGTTTCACCTAACTCGAGAACTGGATTCACAGCTACACTTTTCAGTGCGGCTCTAGAATGTCCACCATGATACTGATGCTTCAGAACAAGTGCTACATAGACATGGGAAATCAGGAATCCCTCAAATCTCCATGTACTGTGTATGGGAGAAATCATGGCAGGTAGTCTCTACCCATTAGCTCCAAGACAACTAAAAATTATGAAAAGACCTTGCAGAAGAAAAATCAGTTTTCTGAAATTACAGCCTTTAAAGAGGGCCGGTCACCTGGTCAAAAAGTGGACAGTTTTTGGTCTTATTTTATTCCAACTCTTCCCCTGAATATGCTGTTTATTTATTTGTTTTTAATCCACCATATAATTCCAGAGATATGGGCTTTTTATCCATGGCAAATTTTATAGTCAATGCCAAGGGGGCTGGGCGCACAGAGGAATTTTGCAGAGTAGCCTAATGAGACCCCAAGAGCATCCTGTAAGCCACTCCTTTTGAAAGAAAACATAAAAAGAGTCACTAACTAAAAAACTCCATATCTGTGGAACTGTATGGTAGATTTAAAATTAAAAAGGCAAAAAAAGAGTATTCAGGGTAGCAGCGGAAATGCAATAAACTGAAAAATTCCCCACCTTTGATCTAGTGATAGGTGTACTTTATAGGGGTATTCCTGCATTACTGTTAGGCTCACCAGGTGAGGTGGATCCTCTAAGCCCCAGGCACACAGATCCTAGGCATTGATGCCACAGCAGGAAGGCACTTGTTTAGCGGGAACTTGGAAAACTTGAGGCCACAGACAGATGGGTGCAGAGAAGGTGCAGGAAAGTCCAAAACAACACAAGCAGGAGCAGATAGAGGTGCACAGCAAAACAAACAGAACTGAGAGTCTTAATGCCAAGACATAGGTGTGTGTCTTAGTTAGCCTAAAATAAGCCTAAGCAGATGATGTAATGGAAGCGCGCCGGGCCACTTGCAAAATCCAATGTGGAGCACAGAAGACGGCAGCAGATCCAGGGGAAGGAAACGCAGCCTGGGATAGGTGTATACTATTTACACAGACTCACCACTAGGATCTACAGTGCAGTTTTTAGAGATCTTTCTTGTAGTGACCAACTACTTATGAGTGTCAAAGATGACATAACCAAGACAGATTATTGTGTACCAAACACTTGTATGATAGCAAACAGATATCGAAAAATGTGAAGAATTGATAAAAAAGGAAGTGTATATCTTATTAGCTGAAACTAATGTATCTTTTTTATGTGATATATGATTGGCAAATCATTTTTTTCTGTACGTTGGGCAAGCCAACCCAAACAATTGGAGTTCACATACTGTTCTACAACGGAGGAATCTCCTGATATTGTTATGAGAGTATATCTGAGAGTGACAACTTTTCATTTAAAACCCGACTTACGGAACTAAGCATTACCTTAAGCTTTCTGAGATAGAGTGATTGATTGACACTAGTATACTGTATTAGACAGATAGTGATGTGCATTCCCCTGGGTTCTCTTTAGTTTGGCACAGCATACACCTGTCATACCTCCTCCCTTTTTCTCCTTAGCAGAACATTTATATAGCAATGAGGGAGACGATTGGAACTATTCTAAAAAGTCATCCCCAAAGGGATTCACAATGAATGTAATTGGGATTTTACTTTACATGATATTCAAAAACTCAATACTTAAAGGAGTCAAATTTTATGTTAAAGATTATGTACATATTTTAATGGATTATATTCTCTGGTATATATAGAGGGAGGAAGACATGAATAGATTTCTAACCCATAAGCTTTAGCTTCAGGCAAAATTCATGCTATTAATGAATAATTGCGGATTTCTGAATTTCTGCTTGATTTGCCCATGATTGCTGATTTGTTCTTAGTGGATTCCCAAAATGTATCAAATTTTACCCCTTTTATATAACTGATATAACTGTGGAAATTTTCTTGCTTGCATTAGATTAGTTGGGCATTACAAGATGTTATTGGCATACTACCTTGAGTTTAGTATCATGGGTTAACTTACTTGGAGAGATGAGCTGATCGATCCATGGAGGATTGAGTATGAGTCAAATTTCCTGAAATTTTGCAAATATAGCAAGAATTATGGAATAATACAAAGAACATATTCTTTAATGAGGGATACTCTACAAATATTGTAGAGAATAAATGAAGAACATCACAAAAAAGAAAAAAGCAAACACTAAACCTTGCAATATAACAATCCAAAGAAAGGAACAGCACTCCGTTCAGATGGGTGAAAAAAGAGCTACTTTATTGAGCCCAAAGTAGCTCTTTTTTCACCCTAATAAATATATGGATATATCCACAAGTAAATGCCAAATCTTGTTTTGCCAAAAAGTACAAAATGATCTTAGTAATTCAAAAATCACATAAACAAGACAAATAACAGTATAAGCAGATCCATATAGCAGATTACATCATATAAAAACAGGTGGGCAACAATACAACAATGAGGCAAATGAATAGGCATATAATGTCAAAAGGAGACTAAAGGAAGGCCAAAAATAGGGTCTTAAAATGTGAACCACACTATAAATTGCTGTGTACTATAATGTAGTCCCCCTACAAAATCTTAAGGTGGCAGTAGAGTAGATAATTGTGTGCTCAAATAATGTCCAATCTACTCAAATTTGACACATTCTGTTAGTGCAGTAAAAAGTGCATAAATGAGCACAGAATCACCCTTAATGATACAACAGGTGATGTTGACACATATAAGTAAAGTGCAGTAAACCTCTTACCCATCTAATAATATGCGTAAGCGTTGCACAAGGGCCCCGATGTGCGTTTCGCTTTGGCTTCGTCTGGAAATTCAATTCCTGAAATTTGCAGTTCTGCCCAAAATTTAAAACCTTTTGTTGTGATTCACAATTTGCAAAAATAAAAAATTTATCTGCCCACAATTTTATTGAACAATTTAGGGCCAGCAAATGGTAAGAAAAATGAAATAAAAAACAATGCTTACCTCTCCAGCTGTCCTCATGTTTTTGCAATTGTACGGCATGTCCAGCCTTTTAACTATAGGCCAGGATTTCCTCCAGTGACGAGGATTTTGGGATCATTGGGCACCATAGTGTTGCAATATTATGATGTCACAACGTGCCCAGCGACCTTACCATTCACAGTGCCTGGTCTTGAAGTCCTGACCAATACTGAAGAGGAGGAAGATGCTCGGGAAGGCGGAAAGGTTAGTTGTGGAGTAAGTATTATTTTTTGTTACTTCTTAACTTTTATATGATCTGAGGTGCCCACAGAACATAATAAGAAGCATTCAATTTAAAGAGGTTATCCAGGTTTGGAATGAAAGTCTGCAGTCACTGTATGTAACTGCTGACTTGTGAATCCTCACATTATGCACAGTACATGCTGTTAGGATCCTATGGTGCTGGTGCCAGGAGCGTGCAATTATGTGAGCGCAAGTATTCGATATGCAAACTTCGAGCCACATTCCAACTAGGTGTGCACCGCCTCGCTCAAGTGAATTGAATGAGAGTGTAAGGAGACAGACCGGACCGCGGGTACCTGCATGCCAGGTCCAGAACTTGAGAGGCTGCATCCTCTGTTTCCAGGAGGAAGCCTGAGGGAGGCGGCCTTCCCCTGCTGCTAGAGGGAGACCTGGGAGAGACGGAGATTCCTGCTGACAGCAGGGGGTGGGATGAGCCTAAAAAGAGCACGCAGACACAGAAGGAAGAGAAGGGAAAGCAGAGAGGGTCAGCGCCTAGTGATTGCAGCGCGCAGAGCGGTGAGCAGTGTGCTCTACTTCCCGCACCTAAGAGTGCTGGGCCTGTGACAGAATAGGAGCTGAAGTGCTGGGGGAATTAACCATGCCAGCAGAGCCATGTAGAACCGTGCAGAGCCGTGCAAGCAGAACCGTGCAGTGCCGTGTCAACAGAGCAGAGCCGTGTGGAGCTAAGCCAGGTGCCATAGACTATGAGACAGAGAGTACCGCACATGCGCTGCCCAGGAGTGTCCGCATACCTGACAGACCCCTTGCATATAGGTCCACTGGAAGTGGACAATAGACTAACAGCATACCACTATCCATCACGCCAGGAGGTGATTCAAGTTAAGAGAGAGATACTGTAATGCGCACGCAGCGCAGTGAGGAGTAGGTGACTAAGCCAGAGCCCCATTAGCCTAGGACTTGTGTACACTGCGAAGCGGTGTTCCGTTCTGGTGGTTCTTCACACTGGACTCAGTACCGTGCTAGACATGTTTAAACACGGAAATCTTTCCGCCTGCTACAGACTTCGCCGAGATGTCACGTGCCGCCGTTGTCGGTGCCACCGTTGGAACCACAAGGGGCAGCACACAAGTAGACTATAGTCGGATAAGTTTCACCACTTAAATTACTAACATTCGTTCGTCCCTGTCCTACTCTGCCGCTCTCCCAGTACTGCCCCTTTCCTTACTGTCACCCTACAATCCCCCACTCCCTGCGTGGAGCACATCCCCCTGTAAATAAACCTGTTTACCCTTGCTCTGCCTCCCCGTGCGTGATTGCATCCCGCGTTCCTGCTTGGTATTCTACAAGAGCGTGCACCTCTAGTCAGATTGTGGCCGGAAGTATGCATATCACATATTTGTGGTCACATAACTTCCCGGTCCTGGCTCTTGCACCAGAGAATCCTGATAGCGTGCAGTACATGTAATGTGAGGATTCACAAGTCGATATAGAGTGACTGCAGACTTTCTTCTCTATAAGGCCATAGGAGCCACGTGGCATTCATGCACAATCAGCAAATATATAATCATATTAGTAAATTCTGATTGAATCCCAATGTGAAACTGCTTAACGCGCTGATATGAAATTGAATCCAAAGTAAGGTTCATTTTATATTATATCACATCTTTCAAAGCCAAATAAATAATGGGAAAGATCTGACCTTCCTGCTGATATATAGCAATGTACATTTATAATATTACATCATACATGCATATTTAGAAGTGAAGATTTGAAAGCTATTGCTTCATAGCGTGAGAGATAAAACTAATCATTTACCATTCTTTCCACTTTTTATTAGTCCCTGCTGATGGCTCTTACATCCACCTAATTTATTCTCTTCTGCAATAATTAATTGGGGGCTTTCTGTCACTCTCTGTTCTCTTTCCTACCTGCTTTTAAGAGCTGCTACGCTTACAGGTTGGCTAAGCCCTGCAACATGTGCTCCATTACCAGCTAATGCTATCACAGTGAAATATATTTGCTACGTTATTGATGTTTTCATATATTCAGCCATCTATTAGCAAAAGGTTGAAGACCTTCTAACGGCTTCTAAAACATTTAACTGTCAAATCTTTAGCTGTTTTTACAACACTCGGAGTTCTAGAGACATGTTTTTTTCTGGGCTAATGGTTCGGCACGATGGGTTTAGTATTGAACATGCTTTACGTGTGAACAGCATCCGTGTGGATGGACCAAGGCAATGTGATAGAACTTATTTCCTAAATCTGTTTATGACGATAGATGAGCAAATTTCTCAAACAATTCGATTTCACATAAAGTCTAATTTTTGAAAATTCACTTTATGTATATCAAGGAAAATGCCATCCGGCTATGGCTATTTTGCTGGACTCAAAGGGCCGGGAATTTTTCACTAGGGCCACTGAGCACACTATTGGGACAAATGAAATTGAAAATAATTGTTGGTCACCCTACATTCCACACATTTTATTTAGCACATTCAATGCTAGGTTATCATATCAGCACACAAAGGCTTTGATTAATCAAGACCGGCAGGAATAATCCTGAACATGATGAGGGGGTGGAGTGAAGATAGGTGCTCCTGATCAATTAAGAGGTGCACACCTCTTAATGATTAAGGAGCATCTAACAATTGGAGAGAAACTAACCACAAATCTTACTCCAGTCAGGCGACTGTGGTAAGGTTTCTGAAGCAAGGAACGCAACAACTCAGTCATTATGAATTTGATCAGCTGTGGCGTCACGTCCAAGTTGCCCTCCCATTATGCCCCAGGTTCAACCATTTTGTCAGAGCTGGGAGAAACTGATGTGAAAGCTCCAAAAGTCATAAAATTTTTGCCTAACTCAGCACTGCACAAAATGTTTGCTGAATCAAAGCCAAAGTCCTTTGAAGAGTTTTCTGGAGCAGGTCAGAAAAATTTCCTTAAAAATGTGTAAAAGATTACTTTTATTCATTTCTATTCCAAAACCAACCCTAATTTTTGTTCATGACTAAGGGTACATGCTATAGTAAAAAGGCATAACGGCTCAACCACAAAACAAACTCGGAGTGTGTTTGATGGGTGAGTCTTTATTCCTTGCTACTTTAGTATGTACTCTTACCTGTTTTGTTAGGGAATTACTGTTTTTTTGGGGATCTCCAAATCTCATAGCCCACTGCATCCTCTAAATTTTTCAATTATTAGTTTATCACTTTGTTTTTTATATACTTTACGTTTTTCCTTGTGTTTTACTATACATTTCGTGGCACTTTTTCTTATCATGTGGTTTTCTCTGTAGGCTTAAGGGTATGCCACACTAAACAATCCCGCTAGCGATCTCGTTAACATCGCATACTAATGAGATCGCTAGCGGGATCGTTTTAATATCGCTAGTAGTGGCCTAATTTAGCGATGTCGTTAAGGACGCTATCGCGGTTAGCGATCTCCTTAACGACTTTAGCGGTACTTTTGTACCGCTAAATCGCTAAAAAAAGGTGCCACACTCAGCGATACATACTTACTAGCGGGACGCCAGCGGGACGCCGACGATAAAAATAGGGTCCGGAACGATCGCTGTGATGAACGAGATCACAGCAGGGGCCACGTCGCTGGTAGATGCCGCACACAACAACATCGCTAACGGGATCGCTAAATAGTGACGTTTTTTAGCGATCCCGTTAGCGATGTTGTTTAGTGTGGCATACCCTTTAGTCTTTGTCTACTCTCTTGGGGTCATCCAGGCTTGAGAAAAAAAGTCTGTAGTCACCTGCTCTCCCTATTTCCTGTCTTCAAAGTGTAAGAGGTACAAGTCATGTTACCACATGTATATGATTTGCATACTTGCGGCGACATGCCGACTAGACACATTTGGCTTTTCTCAATACAAAAGAATACAAAGAAGTTAGCTAAGTCTAGTCAGTATGTGACTGGAAGTATGAAAATTCCATACATGCGGTCAAGTTAGCGATTGCTCGCACCATGAATACAAGAGAATCGTGACAGTGTGTGCTCCACATGCCATCAAAGTGAGGCTGCCTGCAGTTTCATAGTGATTGTAAACTTTTGTCCCAAGCCTGGACAACCTCTTTAATAAAAGTAACTTTTTATTTGTTTTTCCTAATATCTTAGTACTGCACATAATTTAGGGTTGGTGTTGGATTCACATTTGTGGTTTGGAGCTTTTCATCTTGCCTTGGGTCACAGCCTTAGATTTATTAATTTATATTGGAAAACCACTTTGCAATTGATATGTTCTGTACTTTGAACATTTTTTTAGCACTTTAGGGTTTGAAAACAAATAGTTGGAAAAAAGAAAGTATTACTTGGTAAGAGGCTCCTGATAAAATATGTTGCAATCTAGGTGTTGTCGAATCAAAAAGCTGCAAAAATCTTTTCTGTAAAAAATTCTTACAAAACACTTGAAAAACTATTTAAAACCTCTTCAGGAAACACTTAAAGAAATGAAAAATTCCCCAAAAAAGGAACATTTTCAGAAGAAATTTCAACGTGTAAACTCATCTTTTTAAAATGCTCCTCCAAAAAACCTCTGTGTAGACTTTGTGTTTATTTTCAGGCTGACTGCTGCCATGTTTGCACCGACCAGTGGTTGGAATGAACATGCTTACAGATGCTCTTTCAGTAATTTTCACTGTCTGTAAAAGTGCCGTAAGTCTCCCAAAGCACATGCTAGACCAGGGTCTGATGTTTGACTGCTTTGTTTAATATTTTTTTTTTTGGCGGGGGGTAATAATCGGGCCAGCTTTAGCATGTTTGAATATCATCCAGCAAGGATCATATCATTGCCAAAATAACATTTCTGAATAACATTTTTGGAGAAAGGATGTTGCAATTAAAATGGTTGATCACAAGGGCTTCAAGTGCTAAGAATTTCACTAGTAGTAGCTCCAGGAGATTCTGATTCTCATTAAAGAAGGCAAGCTGGTGTGTATGGAGACTTATTTACAACATACTTGTGAAATCTTCCAGAATATAGTGGAGGCTCTTGGAAAATGTGGACTTGTGGAAGAGTTTATAAGGCGTAAGGCAGCTCTGATCCAATTTTTTCTTTGCTCTGATGCCAAGTTCTGGATTTCAGATGCATATTTGGGGGGCAGGAGCTAGGCATGTACTGTAAAAGGAAGCTTAGTGTCACGCACAGTGTAGGAAAGACTAAGTGCAACATGAAGGGATGAGAGTAAGGGAGCCCAATGCTAGGGAAAGGGAAAGTTGGGACCACTAGGCAGATCTAAAGTCACCCTGTCTGCCCTAAATGTCCCTATATAGGTTTTACACCTATCGCTGAGCAGGAACCTAATCCCTACCTGATCCTGGCAATAAGCACTGCTTAGAGAAAGAAGGGGATGACGTTAGTCAATCCCAACTACAACTAAAGACAGCTGGAATAGACAAACAAGGGGAACACTTATCTTGACAAGGCTCAGAGAGGTAATACAGATGTCATCCAGTAGCACCAAAGAGGAAGATAGCCGACTGCTATAGCCCATAGTCCATTTTCAACAGGGGAAAATGGAAATATCAATGGCGATTTCCAGAAGCATACAGGAAGTCTATAAACATCCAGTCCAGGTGAGTCCATTAGAGCCAGTGGAGGATGCCACTGGGCCCAAGAGTCAGGAGGACTAGAAAGGCGTTTCTAAAGCCAACCGCAGAGACCTTCTGCAGCCAAATGCTGTGCCACTGTCTGCAGCTTCTGACACACCATTGAATCTTAATCTATTAAAAAGAGTGCATATTTATGCAAAAAGTTGGTCATTAAATTAGTGCACGTTTAGCAATATCATCAAAATCAAAAATCTAAAATTAATTGTTAGCATGATGATGTCAGTTAGTTGTCCTGCTCCTACAGGACTGAGAATTTGCAAAGAAACCTACTATGTGTAGTAAAAGATTTTAATAGACAAATTTATTAAGATACATCAAGTTATGAGGGAAATCTAGGCAACAACTTAGGAGACAATTTATACATATCTCTTGTTTTGACTTGTATGTTTACTCTTCCTACATCCAAATCATCTTAAAGGGAATCTGTCACCCCATTTTTGCCCTATGAGATACGGCCACCACCATCAGGGACTTATCTACAGCATTCTGTAATTCTGTAGATAAGCCCCCGATGTCACCTGAAAGTGAAGAAGAACGAGTTATATTATACTCACCCAGGGGCGTTCCGCCGTCCGGTCTGATGGGTGTCGCGGTCCGGTTCGGCACCTCCCATCTTGTAGCGAAGCCGGCCTCTTCTTTCCATCCCGTCGCAGCTCCTGCGCAGGTGCACTGATCTGCCCTGTTGAGGGCAGAGCAGAGTACTGCAGTGCGCAGGCGCCGGACCTCTCTGACCTTTCCCAGCGCCTGCGCACCGCAGTACTCTGCTCTGCCCTCACCAGGGCAGATCAGTGCGCCTGCGCAGGAGCTGCGATGGGACTCAAAGAAGAGGCCGGTTTCACTACAAGATGGGAGGTGCCGAACTGGACCGCGATGCCCATCTGACCGGATCGGACAGCGGAATGCCCCTTGGTGAGTATAATATAACTCATTTTTCTTCTCTTTCAGGTAACATCGGGGGCTTATCTACAGCATTACAGAATGCTGTAGATAAGCCCCTGATGGCGGTGGCCCTATCTCATAGGGCAAAAATAGGGTGACAGATTCCCTTTAAAGAGAACCTGTCACATGAAAAAACGCCATTAGCCTGCAGATATTTGCAGGCTAATGGTGTTTTTATTCACAATACAGTTTTCTTTTTATTTTCAAGGCTTACCCAAGAGTGAAGGTAATAATCTTGTGACTTTATACTGTGAACCAGTGTGATGAGGTAGCATTAGACTTCACTAGAACAGCTAGTCATTGAGTGGCTGTTGGTCATGGTGTGTAATATTGCTGCACCAGAGTGTTTTATAATAGATTTCAGTAAAATAATAAGACAAATTACATACACTGCAATACAAAATATGAAAGCATACAATATAACAAAAGTTGAAGAAATTTTTTTTTTAAGTTTTTACTGATAGCTAGCCAGACAAGAAACAACAACTATAAATAAGTGTTATACTCAGCCTCCTTATCTTCACTTGCTAATGTCACATAAACCCCTTTTGTTGGAGAGCTTTTGAGGGAGCCTCGAGATCTCTAGGTTTGCTGATAATGGTCAAATTAGTAAACAATGCATCTGAGACAAAAATTACTCAGGAACCAGGGTCAGTGTATAAGACTTGTCTGTCTTCCTGACAGAGGCGGAGGTTTTTATTGAGGAACTAAGAAATAAGAAGGTTCACATCATTACTAAAAGAAGACTGAAAAGAAGAAGAAAATACTTGTGTAGCAAAAATGAGTAGTGATGAGCGAGTATACTCGTTGCTCGGGTTTTCCTGAGCAAGCTTGGGTAATCTCTTATTTTGGAAGTGCTCGGAGATTTAGCTTCTGTCGCTGCAGCTGCATGATTTGCAGCTACTAGACAGCCTGAATACATGTGAGGAATGCCTGTTTGTTAGGAAATCCCCTAATGTATTCAGGCTGTCCAGCAGTCACAAATCATGCAGCTCCGCGCACTTCCATATACTCTGAGATCACCCGAGCATGCTCGGGAAAACCTGAGCAACGAGCATACTCGCTCATCACTAAAAACTAGTAATTAATTTCAGTCTATGTGGCTGTTCTAAGCCTTGAAGCAGTTTCTCCTCTTGCTGCTTTTCTGCGCAATATATGGAAAAGGGTTTTCCCAATGTGACTAGATGAGAATAAATGAGAGGTTTGACGTAAAACAATACAGAAAGAGCCCAGAATTACAAGATTAACTTCCCTACTGCATTGTACAGTCTGATTTGGACTGAACTATTTGTTGTCTAACCCTAACTTTTATACCCATCCCCTCTACTAGTTCCACAAATGTCTCCAGAAAATGAGTATAGTTTTTTTTAGAATCAAAACAAGTATATATGCAGTGAGCATTTTAAAATACAGTTAGAAATCAATATGTGCATATGTACTTTATGTATTGCGTTCTGATCATATGCAGCGCTGGATTCTCCCCTTTTTTATTATAATGAAAAAGATCAAAGCTCAGCATCCCTGGCTCTATAATCTTTCTATTTATGAGAATTAATATTTGCCTATAGTTTTTTGTAAAGTTTTTGGAAAACAGGTGGCCGACTACTACCCTATACCCAGTGTAGGGATTCACGCTCTCAAGTAGACACTAGCGTTCACACAGGCGCCGGATTATTGTGCCAATGCACTGTGAGGTTTGTTGAAAACTCTGTAAACTTGCACAGCTCGATAAAGGAAAAAAGTCTTGAGGAAGTGGAGCATCCCTGAGTCGTCCACTACAGGTGCAGAACCTATGAATGTTGGAGCTACATCCTGCTTGTTGGACTGAATAGGATCATCTATACTGATTCTACTGAATTGAATCCTCTTCGGTGAATATATTGACAGGAAATTGCTCATTACTGTACATTTCTGTGAATATATTTAATACACTGGAAATTAAAATTGAATTTTTATGAATGAAGCATTGAAGAATATTCAAGTATGTCTTGCCGTTTTTCTACATTGCAGAATATATGGAAGTAACAGGAACAACTGCATTTTGGCATTATTATTACAAGGTGTAGCAATTCTAAAGGTTAAGGTTTGTTTTTCTGTGTGTGACCGCAATGCTGGTATTGTATCCAATAAAGGAGCCCAATCCGGTATAGAAGGTAACACTATGGATTATTCTCGACGCGTTTCGAAGTGCTCTCACTTCTTTACCAGGAGAACTACAGAGATGGTTGTGCTAGATTGACAATCTTTGTGGTTCTCCTAATGAAGAAGTGAGATCACTTCAAAATGGATCAAGAATAACCATGCTGTTACCCTCTATACCAGATTGGACTCCTTTATTGGATACAATACCAGCAGTGCAGGCTACCCGCAATTCCCAAATACCAGAATAAAATGTTGGACCTGCCAACTTGCAGCTGGAATTTTTTCTCTGAAACCTATATAGTGTTGTGTCTCAGACAACCATATGAGGTGAGCAGCACCGCCTCTCGCTTAACGCTGCTATCTGGATAACACCCATTTGGGCTTATTTGTTCCCGCAGCCATTTCTTAAAAATTGAGGCGAGACACAATTATTATGAAGCCAGTACATTTTAAACACAACATAAAAACCCATGTCATATTGTGTCATTATTGAGTATTTACTTCCATTAAAACTTCCCAACGATCAATGGACAATGGGAAACATTCAAATACGAATAATCACACTCTCTAGGGAGCACTCTCAAGCCACAGTGTCACCCACCATCATAAACACCACATCAACTGAATTACCCCTCGCCAAATCCTTTGAACCTTTTCAATACATAAAGATTTTAATTCCCAGCTACTCTCAAGTAATGCGAGTCAGGAAGTACTTTGTGCAGGAGAGATCAATAAGTTACAGCACAGAGAGCAAAGTGTTAGCGGGATACAAATTGCTGCTGTTGCCTGTGTGTTTCTATTCCCCTATCAGACTAACTCATAAAGCCAAGTTTGAATTCTGTACTTTGCTCCATGTGCACAATGTGTTCTGTCCTCCAGTTCAGAACATTTATATTAATTAAAAAAAATAATAGCAAATAGGATAAAATTGGCCTCTTGAACAGCATTTTTCTTGTTAATTTGTCTTCAAGGAAAACAACTGAATAATGAATCTCTTTTAGTGTGTTCTAGAAATTAGATGAAAAAAAAAACATTTTATGTTGGTGTTAAATCATAAGCAGATACAGTTTTGGTCTTTTGTGTGTGAAAACTATCACTCTCCATGTCTATTGACATGAATAAAAGCTGATCTGTAGTGCCTGCAAATGGCCACTATGCCCTGTATGGTGCCACCATGGTTGGAGCTTGTAAAAGCTAACTGGTGTTGGTGCCAAAGATAGGTCATTGAGCTACGCATTCCCAGGATGAGCCAATAATGCTGGCCTATGCCTCTTGTAACCGATGTGGCCAGTAATTGACTGCAGTGGTCACATGGATGTACGGGACCATCAAAGCGACAATGTTGGACAAATTAGTCATTTTCAGTTTTTATATTTTATAATTGAAGAGCTAAAATTTTACATAGACTGGAAATGTACAACGATTGTGAGTGTGGGGGATATTGGTGACTTTATATAAGTAATCACAAATGATTGGTCATGCTTAGCATTAAAGGGTTAATTGACCAAACTTCAGACATGCAAAACAAATAACAAAATATAAAAATTGAGAGTTACCTATCATACACATCCAATTACCTTTTAGTGGGGGATAGAATAACAACCATTTGGTTATTAGTAAATGCCTCATAAACAGTAAATAAAAGATATCTGAACCAGTGATTTTGACAAGACCATCAGCCATCTGATGTTTATGGGCCTCTCAACACTTTCTTAATAGATGATGTCTGAACAGAGAAGATTGGGTTTCAATAGCAGATTCTTTTGTTTTCAGTGCAGATAAGCCACTGCTGGAGGAGTCTGAAAGCAACTTTATACTCTCTTTCCATGGAAAATACATGACTTCTGGAAGCTATTTATTTTTTATGGCAAGCTTATGAGTGTTCTCATGTTTTTACATTGTTTTTCTTGGTTAGCCAACAGGAAAATAAGCAAGTTTGCATTTGTGTTGCATTCTCTACCTTCTATCATTCATCTGCCATGAGAGCTTTTATCTTACATAGTGTACAGCTTATTTCCAAACAGCTTGGTCACTAGTAGAGTTGAGCGATACTTTCCGATACCCAAAAGTA
>VIAB01001927.1:19574-34078 GCA_009801035.1 Oophaga pumilio | reverse complement strand
ACCCGATACTTGCGGTATCGGAATGCTCAACCCTAGTCACTAGAGCTTGGCCAAGTGTGCACAATCGTTACATTCCAGGAGAAGAGTTAACTCCTAACATCCCATTCAGCTCTCTCCAGACTATTTATTTCTATGCAGCAAGTAGCTGCTCATATCCCTCGCCATCATGCTGAGCTCCTGACTAAGGTGCTCATATCAGTCTTCTAAAATCGCAATTCCTTGACCTCATCATTGACAGTTTCCAGAGCACTTTTCCTAATTCTTTCTCTTACTTCCCTGAGCTGTGTGCTTGTTTAAATGCACTGCTATGTCTATATGTAAATATAGGGATAACAGTGTAGACTCAGAACAAATACATATTCATTAATGTGTTGTAGCAGGAAGGAGCTCCTGACTAGTAATGTCACTCATAGAAAAGCAATTGCTGCCCAAGTAGCAAAGAAGTAAGGAGACTGCATAGGACAATGTGAGAAAATGACTTTAAGGATCTATGAGGTACACTCCACACCAAATTAATGGCATATTGCGTAGATATACAAAAATATAAAAGTGACTTAAAAAAATTAATACAACAAAATCATTGTACGTTTTACCAAACATTTGTATAAGTTACTTTTAATGAATGTCCTTGTCATGAATAAATATACAGAAAGAAATTCTTTAGCTTTAACTTTTGTTACTTACAAACTGGCTTGCTCATAAGTAAATTGTCGTTTCCATTCAATGTTGGGTCGATGAAGCTCACAGATACATCAAGTCTCAGGACATTCTCCAGCAAGTACTTCTGTTTTTTGAGTTGAAATGGTTTATTGGATTGCGTCTTCCTGGCACCCTGCAAGATATCAGTTTACAAGAAGCACAAATCATCCTGTCATTCAGATCCCCTACAAGGTGATGTATTACCTAAGTACGGTTGGTAAGCTCACAGGTGGCTCTGAACCAACACAAACTGCATGCAAGGGGAAACTTGTAAAATTGTTGATTATAGATGATGGCCACGAAGCGCTTCCCAAGACGCTCTAAATTATGCCAGTACTGTCCCCTCTCTTTTGCTCATTGAAATCAGCAGGCAACCAAAGTCAATTGTGTAGACTCATCAGATTCCATCCAGAACACACACACACGGCACTGAGAGACGAAGGATCTCATAATCCTTACGAAAGAGGAACAATTCATGCTGGCATCTTTCGTTGTAAACACAGGAGAGAAGAAGTTTTGTGTAGGTATGATTATTAATGTTGTAGAATATGCCTCATTTTCAGCATATTCTTTCAAATATTTCAATTGCAATCTTTATATATTTTTTAGCATATTATAGTTGTGTCTCATATATTGCTAGCCCCAATAAACTCAATGAAGACTACTATGTACTATACTCTATCATTAACTTAAGAGTAGAGATGAGCGAATTTGTTCGGATTCGCTTCCGAATACGATAGGAATCGAATATTGTTTTTGCCATATTCGCCGAACACAACCGAACGTCATTAGAGTCAATTGGAGTAGAAATTATCGAATATGTTCGGAACCGAACATAAGACATACATTTGGCTCAAATATTGTTTGAATATGGCCTGAATGTGTCAAAATCACATTCGGGGACAAAATCCGAACAAATTTGCTCATCTCTGCTTAAGAGACTCCTCAATGCTTTGTATTTTGGTCCATCAGTCGTTATTATTTGTGCTTGATGAGGAAACATGACATAATTTTATGAGATTGAACATTTTTAATTGGCTTTATGGTTGTTCACCAAATTTAAATTTTGGTTTTGGCAGTTAGTTAGCTAAAAAAAATCTTCTTACTCAAAAATAGCAGGATTGAACCAATTATGTTTCAACTATCGATGTGAAGACATATTTGAGTGAAAATAAACTCTACTTGAATATTGCAAAAAATTGCATTCTCCAAAATGCGGATTTCTTGTAATTCATGAAAATGGTTGCAAATGACCATCAAAAGGTTAAAAAATAAAAAATATATATTTATACTAACCTTACTGCTCACTTCTCTGGCTTCTCTGCTTCTCACTGTCACCAGTTTGGTCTTTGGCGCATCTTGTCACATTGAGGGCTGAGGCCAGGGAAATTTCTGCACATGCACACGCAAGGTCACAATACTTATCTTGATGTCAATATGCTTACACACGCTTGCACAGAAATGTTCTATGGCCTCATCAGAGCTGAAATTGCCGGTCAAAGGTGAAGAGGCCTGGTAATTCAGCACTTGGCAGGGGTGATAAGAAGCTGGGCGGCGGACCAGAAGGATGATGGTGAGGGGTCGAGGGACCAGAGAGGCGAGTATAAGTGTTTTTTTTTAATTTTTTATGTCTTACATTTATTATGCTCTGGTGCCTAAAGAGATCCCCGAACATAAAAGTAACACTCAGTTTGCCTGATCCGCTCATCATTTAGGTTAAATCTCATGAACAGTTTGTGTGTTGGTTACTCTCTTTGGCATAGAAATATGGCCACTCTTACCTTTTTTTGAATTGGCTAACAAGTCTAATTTCTCAAAAATCTAATTTTATACAATATTTAAACATGCTATCAAAACCCTCAAGAGGTTGCAATACACATAACAACCGATGGGTGGGTACTAATGGACACATAAAGCAAAGACATATCTCAATAGTGTATTAAAATTTAGCTGTTTTTCTGTCCGACACATCTTGAGATATGTTGAGTAAAGATGACAAGATAATAAAAGATATATCTTTGTCTCTAACTATAATACCATAAAGTAGGTAGATTACAATGAATGACTGCTATCGGTCAGCATGGTGCCGCCCTGTTTTTAGCTTGTTGCAAAACAGATTAGAGAAACATTTTTTAATGGATTATAATAATGATGGGGAATTTGTTCTTTGTTGAGTAAGACAATTTTAGTTTTTGGGAAAATTGCTAGTCTAGTGAAGAGGATAGGAGATACACTATGCAGAAAAAGACTTATATCAAGACTTTGGAGTTAGTGTTTGTGGGAATTATTGCATATATGATGTGAATGCTGACTCACAATTAGAGATTAATTTGTTTGGATTTTGGCCCCTAATCTGATTTTGACATATTCGGGCCATATTCTAACATCATTCGGGCCAAATGTTTGACTTATGAAGGATTCCGAACATATTCGGTAATTTCTATTCCCATTGACCCTAATGACATTCGGCTTTGTTCGACGAATAATGCAAAAAATATTGAATTCCGATCGCATTCGGAACCGAATTCCAACAAATTTGCTCAACTCTACTCGCAATCTCCATTTTAGTTCATCTCAAAGGTATTCAACAGGGTTAACTTCTGTGGCCAGTCATGTTCTTCAACATCAAACTCACCAAGCCGTATCTTTATGGAACTTGATTTAGTACTGTGACACAGTAATGCTGGAACTGAAAAGGGCCTCCCCAAAACTGTCCACACAAAGATGAAAGCATACAAATCTCTAAAATTACTAGGTATGTTGATATAGGAAAGATGTGTATCTTCGTACCGTGTTAGCTAGTAGATAGAAAAATATTTAGAATTGAGAGTCCTCAGTGGTTGATACCTTTTAATGGCTAACACAATCGCCACACAATAAGAGAAAAAAGAATGGATCTACCTGTGGCCAAACACTTTTGTATGCCCGGTCATAGCATGATGGACATGAAATTACTTGTATTAAAATCTAACTTTAAATCTGAGAGAGATAGAAAGGTTTGGGAATATAAGCTCATGATGACCTTTGACACTCTCAGTGCTGGAATGAATGTTTCCCATGGATTTATGTCCTTGTACATCAATTAAGGAATCTGCTTCTCTGACCTGGGGGCATCAAAACACAATACCAGACCCCAATCAGAGGGCAATAAAACTTTCACACTCCTTATCTATGAACTGTTCCAATATTTATGTTCATCCCTCTCCCATAATGACAGTTCTGCTTCACATCACTTGTCTTACCTATTGCATTATTTCTGTGCTGTGTTGTGTATAAATATGTGATTCTTCAGTTTTTGTTTTAGTCTTTGCCTGATGAAGAGACCTGAGTAGTCTCGAAAGCTTGCAATTTGTTATCATCTTTTCAGTTAGCCATTAAAAGGTATCAACCACTGAAGACTCTCAATTCTAAATATATTTCTAGGTATGTTGAAGAATTAGGATTTTCCTTCGCTGAAACTAAGGAGCAACCACCAAACTGTACAGTGGGTACTAAGAAGTAAGGCAGGCAACTTTGTCCTGGTCTCTGTCAAACCCTAACTTGTCCATCAGATGCCAGAGAAATGTGATTCATCGCTCCACAAAACACGTTTCCACTTCTCCACAATCCAGTGGTGGTGTGCCATATACTACTCCATCTGACATTTAGTATTGTGCTTGGTGATGTAAAGTTTGCATGCACCTGCTTGGCCATGGAAAACTACATAACGAAGCTCCTGGATCATTATTTTTGCACTAATATTACTTGGAACTCTGAAGAGCATTAGCAACTTTTAAGCATTATGTGTTACAGCACTCATGGCACAGTTGCTAGGATTCCACTTTCACTTTTAACTAACATCACTTACAATCATAGAATATTTAGGAGAAATAAAATGTTATGGTCTGACCTGTTGCCCCGTTGTCATCAAATTACAGGGCCATGCTGGTATCAGTAAGCTCTTAAAATTGACCCATTCAAGGGCATACGAGTTCTGGATTTCCTTTGGCAATTGTCAAGGACTTTAATAATGATGGTCTATCCTTAGGATAGATGATCACTGTCTGATTGGTGTTGGTACAACACCCGCCCCCCGCCTCTGATCAGGTGTTCCAGATGTTGTCGTCAGCTGGAACTGCTCAGTTACGGAGCTGCACATCTCCATCAATAAATAGTGGCTGCAGCCGTGTACTGCACAGCCACCCTCTATTATTTTGAATAAGGGACAGATGTGACGTTCCCGGCCATGGCCACTATAAAATCGACAAAGATGTGCTGTGCAGCTCTGTAACTGAGCAGTTCCAGCCTCCGCCAACACTAAGAAAAGCTGATCAGCGGGGGTGCCAGGTGTCGCATCCCACCGATCAGAAATAGATAGCCTATCCAATCTCAAATTCCCGGTCAACCCCGTAAAGACGTGTGTTCTAATTCTATTCTCCATGTAGCGCATCTTATGGATATTTGTCATATTAAAAGTCAATTCCATTTTTATTATGAGAATGATCAAAAATCCATGAATTTATTGAGAAACGATACGTACAGTTAATTTGTCATTATAATATTTGGTTACATGGGTAGTTTGCAAAAAGTCATTCAGTGATATTAGTTTTAATGGTCCTGGATCAGGCTAAATCGTATTTACCCTGCTGTGCGGGAACATTAATTAATGCCAGCCTGGTATGAACAGTTGTCGAAAGATTAATACATTAGTTGGAAATAATTGACAGAGCACATTCTATTAGTGAAACTTCAGTGATGGGGAACTCTGACCCTCACGTATGCAGTATTTATAAAGTCTAAGATATCGGATCAAAATAACCTTTTATATTTTCTACAGTAATTAACACATAATCCATTGGTGATTAGCAGGAGATTAACCATTCCTGTTTTACTTCCCGGGTTCTCTCTTTTGTCTCTATTTGTCAGTATTGATCTCTTTGATTAAGTGCAGTCAGGAATAATAACATGGTAGAGAATACTATAGCGTATCATTTAATAGGGTTGTAGTACACAATGTAATACTGCAATACTCTCCCAATGAAATTATACTTCTCCTCCCAACATCCCGTTCTGTATCGTACCGCTATTTGATGTATACTTTGGCAGTGTGAACAGAGGTATCACTTTTCCTAGGAATATATGACACTCTTATTTTAGAGCCATTGCCAAAGGCTACAAAGACTAGGAACTGGGCTAAAAATACGCTCCCGGAATCAGATGTCAGCACCTTAAGACACATAGCTTCCCATGTGATCTGAGGCTGAAACTGCACTTCATTGTCTCTGCGGCAGTAAGGAATGAACACATATCTTTTAGAACTGCTTATTGATTTTCTTCCTTCCTACCGAATGCCCCTTTCGGATTTACTTCCAGCTTAAGTTATATTTGAGCATCTTGATTCCGGTGGATATTGAAAAGAAATGCTGATATTTACCATTGGTCCAATATATGATATATGTGAACATAGGGAAAGCTTATATGTCCTCAAACAGACCCTTAAAGAAGTTGTGTAGATTAGAAAACCCGTGTTCAAATGTGAAATTAGGTCTCAGTGCAAAGGGTTTTCTTATTAATAGTCTATAATTAGGATAATTATTGCTGAGAATCTGTTTTCTGTTACCCTTCCAATCATTTGAAAGAAGTGGCAGGTATTTGTTGAAAACCTCATGATAGTTTACCAAGGCAACAGTAGAAAAAAACAAATTGAGCAAATACCCTAGAGTAAATAAATAAGTAAGGCTAGTTTCACACTAGCGTATGGCCGAGCTGCGGAGGGATGCGGACTTCCTTCGTGAAGCTCCGCCCAATGCCGGAACTCATCCTGTCAGCTCCGCCTACGGTATGCATACTCTATCTTTAGCATTAGGTATGCAGGCCATGCCGATGTATGTGGATGCCTCCGCATGGGTCGTTTTGACGGTGCGGCGACCTGCGCCGAACCCAACGAGTTGCATTTTGGTCAGGTCGCCGTACCGTCAAAATGACGCATGAGGCGGCATCCACATACATCTGCATGGCCTGCGTACCTAATGTTAAATATAGGTTCACAGGCCACATGCAGGCCTCATGCAGACATAGGCGGAGCTGGCTGGAGGAGGTACGGTGGTGGGCGAAGCTTCACAGAGGAAGTCCGCATCCCTCCGCAGCTCGGCCATACGCTAGTGTGAAACTAGCCTAAACAGTAACAGTACATGTAAATAACATAGAATACTTTAACACTATTTTAATTAAAAAAAGCATAAAATAAATCCCACCGTGACAAGGTGTACCCAGTCGGGACCATCCAAGCCTGTCTCTAGTATTAAAACCTTACTTTGAATCTATCAACCTCAATGTGAATAAGGACAGAGCAAAACAAGAGCTTCGAATGTTCAGTCCCCTGTCCATGAGAAGCTATATAGAGACAGGCTAGGTCCATCCAGATGGGTACACCTTGTTGTGGTGGTAGAGCTTTTATGCTTTTTTTCATCAAAATAGCATTAACTATGTACCATATGTTACTTACATGTACTGTTACTGTTTACTTATCTACTTATTAAAGGTTATATTCTCAATTTGTTTTTTTTCTTGGGTTGTCTATGAAAAGGTCACCGTGTGAATATGCTCTTATATACTGCAAGTATACCAACTTATGTTCCTGCTCATTTGTTTGGTTTTTCAAGACTGCAGTAGATTGCAACCGGAACTGCAGATCAGAGTTGCTGTCCTTTATTGTGCTGAATAGTGGTGGGCAAGGAGTTGGACAAACATGATCAAGCCCTTTCCTAAAAGATGCCATCAGCATAAAAGTTCCAGCCCATTGCTTTCAGGGAGCATGGGGTAATGCCAAATTTCACTTGTGGTGCCACTGAAAGGAATTTAGTAGAATAGAATAGTATAATAGTATCATAGTATCATAGAAGTAGCAAAGAGTTGTTAATGTAAATAGTTTTAATAGAGATGTGCGAATCAATGAAATTGGCAGATTTGAATAATTAACAATTTTCTTTGCACGAGTCTCTTAAAACGGTTACTGCTGTTTCAATACAATGAGGATGTTTGCATCAGACAGAGAAAGATCATATCACCATGGGAGGACTATCATAGCTTGTTTTAAATATAGCATACTATAGCCTGTATAAAAGCAGAAGTAGGAAATGCAGCAGCCATTTTGTAGTGCATCTGGATGGAGGAGATTAGTACTCACAGCGTAGCCATAGAGATAGGGAGAGAAAGCCATAATTAACTGAAGAAAGTATACAATGACCGACTGGTCAAATGTATATTTTCTTTTCTTCTTAATCCAGTGCAGACCTTTATGGTTTCTTCCTGCCATGATTTGTCTCTGGAAAATATAACACAGAGACGTTTATAGCTGATTGCTTCTAAAGGGCCCTTCCCACTTTTACCCAAATTCTACAGTGACAGTTACTCCCGTTTGTCCTACAGTAATAGTATGCCCTGGTCACAAACTAGTAGTAGAGTAATACCTAGATAATAGTTAGTATAGACAGCCTCAGTATATATGTGCATGTATATGCAAATGAGAACATAGTCATGATCAATAAAGCTGGGAAAAATTATATCAACTTATTAGATTGATTTGAATACTACTCAAATTTTACAAAAATTCGTATTCTCTGGAATGCAGATTTTTTTTTAAATTCCTTCCATGCGAATAAAGTTGGGCAAGCAAAAAGGTGAAAAAAAAATACTTCATTTGTCACCCCCACTGCTCGCTCTCCTCAGTCCGACCTCTTCTTAATGCAGCACGCCACTGCCGACTACCGACTGTAACTAAGTACTGTATGCTCCAGCCTACGGAGGACATTGGTAAGTAGAGTGTCTTTAGTTTTCTTAAACATCTTAATGTACGTTTTTTATGCCTGGGGGTGTCTCCAAAAGTTCAGAAAATAAAAAGTGACAATAAATTTGCTGCAATTCAAATTTCCCTTTAAAATCTACTCGATTTGGCAAATTTAAATCTTGTTATATCAGCTCATCTCTAAGGGCTTGTGTACATGACTGCTTAAAATGGATGAGTGTTATTCATGTTTTTGAGAGATATCACTCATCGTCGTATTATTCCATGGGGCTGTGCACGTCTGATTTTTTCTTCAGAGCAATAGGTCTTTGACATTTCTGATTTTGATCTTTGACATTTCTGATTTTGATCTGGGTGTCAGATCAAAGTCAACAATGCAAGTGTTTGGGTCTATGGAAAACATCTGACTGCACTTGGATGATGGTCCGATTTTCACGGAGTGACAGAATGAAGAAGGTGGAAAAACATTTTGTTTTTCTCCGCCTACGAGAAAACTATCAAACACTGATCAAATTCTTATTTGAGCATGATTAGCATAATCGGACCATTTTTCTCAGTTGAACCTAGCCTAAAAATTAATACATAGCACTAAACCAAATACAAAAACACATAAAAAATGAGTGGCTCACCCTGTGACATGATAAAAGAGTATGACAGGTAATAAGTTTTAGGAGTATTGTATACAGTAGTAATGAGCAAATACATTTGGCACTATTCGTTACTCCTACAACTAGCAATTTGCTGTTCTCCTCGATATATTCAAGTGACCCACCCAGCATGTTTGGCACTTTATTTGCTTGCCAATCACAGTAATGCCAACACCATCTTTGGTGTGGCAATACTGTGATGGCTGCCTGAACACCGGGTGTTTGTCACGCTGTAATGTGAGAATTTCTCACCATGATCTGCGGTGACCTCATCACTGGCTTCTTTCCCACGGTGCTGAGGTCACCACAGTTCAACCTAGCTGGGAACACAGCCTCAGTGACCGGAGGTAACCTCAATGTTGTCACAACTAGTCACTGAGGCTGCGCTCGCAGCAGCTCATTCACCATTGTTTCTCAGCTTGGATGGTCACATATTGGCACCATCCAGGTAGAAATCTATTTATCCCCTAGACGTGGATTACGACATGGGACAGCATTATGGAGAGGTGAGGGATATTGTTGTTTTTAATTTTGTTTTCTTACAGGAGACTAGTGATTCAGTGGAATTAGGCGTTAGGTGAGTTCCACTGTGTTTGTTATTTTTAAATAAA
Organism: Oophaga pumilio; assembly: GCA_009801035.1. Taxonomy (NCBI): domain Eukaryota; kingdom Metazoa; phylum Chordata; class Amphibia; order Anura; family Dendrobatidae; genus Oophaga; species Oophaga pumilio. The sequence continues at coordinate 24,338 of VIAB01001927.1, read as the reverse complement.
AATGGAAAAGTGTGTTTTGATTTATTTCTAATAAAGGACTTATTCTGGCTATGTCTTTATTTACCATATAACTAAAGGATTAGTAATGGATGGGTGTCTTATAAACGCCTCTGTATATGTTATCCGTGGGCTCGATGTCACCTTTTTTTAATCATTTATTTATATAAAAAATATGGTGTAGGGACCCCTCTATTCTTGATAACCAGCCTTTCTAATGCTGACACCTGAGGGTTGCCATCCCCAGCTGTCTGTTTTGCCTGGCAGGTTATAGAAAATACAGGGGAACCCACGCCATTTTTTAAATTTATTTATTTATTTATTTATAGCGTAGGTGGCGGGTGATAAATTCTAACTGTGATCTGCGGTGAAGTCATTGAGCTTGAACTACTGTGACCTGATCACTGACTTATTCCCACAGTGCTGAGGTCACAACAGTTCAGCCATGCTGGGAACGCAGCCTCAGGGACCAGAAGTAACCTCGCTAGTCACTGAGGCTGCGCATGCATCTTGGCACTGTCTAGATTGAAAACTGTTTATCCCCCAATATAGATTACGGCATGGGATAGAATGATGGGGAGGTGAGGGATATTATTGTTTTGTTGTTTGTTTTATTACAGGAGATGATGGATTCAGTGGAATTAGACATTAGGTAAGTATAACTGTATACGTTATTTATAAATAAAAATGGAAAAGTGTGTTTTGTTATATTTCTAAGAAAGGACTTTATTCTTGCTGTGTCTTTATTTACCATATAACTATAGAATTGGTAATGGATGGGTGTCTTATAGACGCCTCTTCACTGCTAATCCATGGGCTTGATGTCATCTGATAATACAAAGGTGAAATCAACCCCACTTGACACCGCTACAGGGCAAGTAGGAAGAGCAAAGCGCCAGAATTGGTGTATCTAATATATGTGCCTTTTCTAGGTGGCTGTATGCTGCTATTTTTAGGCTTGGGGAGCCAATATCCATGGCCTCTTACCAGACTGGGAATACCAGCCCCTAGTTGTCTGCTTTAGCAAGGCTGGTTGTCAAAAATGGGGGGGCCCCACACCATTTTTTTTATATTTATTTAAATAATTAAAAACTACAGCGTGGGGACTCCTCTATTCTTGATAACCAGCCTGGCTGAAGCTGACAGTTTTGGGTTGCAGCCCCCAGCTGTGAGTTTTGCCTGGTTGGTTATCAAAAATGCAGAAGAACCCATGCCGAGTTTTTTTTAAATTATTTATTTACAGAGTAGGAGCGGCTGATGAATACATCCATCAGCCGCTCCGGGTCTCACTGTTATTAGCGGCAGCAGGCATCGGCTGATCGGAGCTGTAGTCCCATCAGCTGATACCAGTGGCCGAAGGTAAACTTTATACCTCCTATAACAGCTGCCCTTTTGACAGCGTTGGAACCGCGGCTCTCTGACCGGCAGGAATGATTTCACTGCCAATCAGAAGCAGTCTTCGCCATGCTGTCATGCACATGACAGCGCAACAAACACCTGGTGTTTGGGCAGCCAATCACAGTAATGCCACACCAAAGATGGTGCCAGCATTACTATGAGTGGCAAGCAAATAAAGCGCCAAACATGCTGGCCAGTTCACCTGAACATAGCAAGATGAATAGCAAATTGTGAGTGACGAATAGCCCAAATAGAGTACCATTTGTGCGAATAATGAACAGAGCTGAATGTATTCGCTCATCACTAATCATTAGCTTTTTAACTAATAATATATTGGATGCTTTTGGTGATGTTGGGAGGTTCAGAAATGAGCATACAGTTTTCATTTTAAAGATATAATATGAGCTTCATCCTCCGCATTTTCCCCTGTGTCAATGGTAAAAAAAATAGTTAATTCTGCAATTTCTTCAGTTTTGGTCAAAAGGTCTCTAGCACACAACTTAGTTTTCCTTAGTGGGTGTTTTATGTCATAAATACTGTATGTGGAGGATAATATTTTTACTTTTACTGATCTTGTTACCACAATTTACAACACCCACAAGATTAAACTGCAAATATGCAAAGTATAGACCTTTCCTAATGAGACCTCTGTGACCTCAAAGGCTAATTCAACAGAATGCAAATTTGGAAACACGGAATATTATAGATCTGCTGTCTTTTTACTGTGACATTTTTATGCATTATTAAATACAGTACTTCATTATATGAAAGGGATGCGATCTCGCCGTGTGTACGCTTGTAGCAGCCGTTTAACCCCTGATGCCACCCGAAAAGGATTTTCTATTATGTGAGCGGAGATGTGACAACTTCAAGCTTTCTTCTCGTCGGCTTTTGTGGAAATGCTATTTTCATGCAGTACATACTTGTTGTCCCTATGGAGGTCTGGACACCACACTTTCCGGGACAAATCTACACTTACTACCACAGTGATAATTGTACACTATGCTCTGCTCTCCTTCGGCGAAATTACATTTCATCTTGAGTTTATGGCTGGAGTCAGGTCTCATTTTACCCAACACACACTTTTCATGCTGGGAATTGGAGTGACTTTGGGGGGTAACAACAAAGACACTGAGTATTACCAGTTCATTCAGATAGACTACACTTCCACTGAGTCAGTCAACAGCCACAACAAGAGCTCCCGGAGAACGGAGTAATCTCGCTGACAGTGTGAGGCTCTGTTTTGCTCGTCCTGTAATTTTCTCAGTGGTGTGTTCAAAGGTATTGATAGGCATTTTTTTTTTCTATTCCGAAATAGCTAACCTACTTTCCCTGTAGAAATGCATAGATTTAGTTCTATTCAAATCAATACTATTACATTAATAGACAGAGAGGAGTTGTATAGTTTCTCTTGAATTACAAAGCTTTTATTCTTATGTAGTTTATCATAAATTGAGTATTTTTCATTTACTGATAGGCTTATTTTTTTATTCAATAAACAAGAACGTCCCAAAATAAGGACTTGGCTAGAATTTTTCTCCTTAATTTGAGTACATATCCTATTAACAGGTTTTGGACTGTCCCTCATTGCAGCAGGTAAATTCCCCGGTGGGCTCCACAGCCCTCAATAAGAACAGTTGGCAAAATACACTTGATTCAATATGTAAAGACAAGGGAAGCTTTTCAATATTCTTGTAACAAACTACCCAGTGTATTGTTATATAGGAGTAGAGATAAATTTGTGAATTAGGGTAATGGAATATTTGCTTACAGCTGGAGAGTATCACCCAGAATCAATGCTACACGTGGGCGCTTGGCATCCCAGTCCAACACTGCCAATTAATACTAGGCGTTGATGGAATTAAAGTTGACTCTTTAGTTTGCATTTCCTTATTCTGATACCAGAGCTTTTTTTAACAATTGTTTTTATCAGTGTTTTATTTATGATTTTAATATAGTGTTCAATGACCGTCATAAATAATGCAATATTTAAAAAGTGCCAACATTTACAGACATGGTGATACCAATTAAAGAAGCCCTCCCATGAATATTTTTTTTTATTAAATTATGTATATAGGCATGTATTGTAGTGTGAGTGCATTAATGTACTCACCTACTGTCCAGCTCCTCTTCTGAGTGAAGTCACCGCTCTACAGTCTCTCTGGATCACACTGAGCTGTGTGTGACCCGGAAATGGCTTTTACAATGTAAGGCTATGAAGCGCCAGAACGAAGATCCATCGGCTGACATTGTAAAAAGGACTTCCAGCTCATGAATCCTGATTGTCTGAAGAGCGGTGACGTCACTGAGAAGACGAGTGGGACAGAGCTGGATCCCAGAGAAAGCAGCAGTAGGTGAGTATATTGATACACTCACACTTTACTACACTCACATACACAGGTTTAATGAAAAAAATATTCATGGGAAAGCTTTCTTAATTTAATTTTTTTAATTTATAGACTGTGAAATAGGGTTGTGATTGAAACGTGTTATTTTTTTGTATTTTTTAATTGTTTTATAAACATTTTTACATATTTTAAGGGAGTTGAACCTGTGATCATTTCAATATTGCAGCGTGACGTAATTTAGACAATCTCCTAGTAAGTCCTGAAATTACCCATTGAACTAGACCATCACTTGATGGTGAAAGCTGATGGAGTAGCAAAGGGAACCCCAATCTCTGTAATCACTCTGACCCCACAGTCTCTCTTGACTCTTTGCATTTAGGCAGTTAAACTGTATTGCCGTGATTACAGGTGGGATAGGAAATCCAAGATTCCGAGGCGCCAGAGAAAATGAGGAAAAAAACAGCCATGGCTGTAGTTTTTTTTGTACTTCTGACTTGAAAAAGGCCCTTTTGGGCCGAAACGTTGCTTCACTCGTCTTCCTTAATTGTATTTCACCATATGATTTTTAAGAATGGAACAATGGAATAAAGGTTATGTTTTATCGTCAATTTCTCTGGTGCCTCAGAATCCTGGATATTCTATGGCTTTGGACCTTGTGGGGGGTCTAACTGAGTCAGCACGGCGCCTCCATTGGTGCATGAGAAGGACTCTTTGATTACCCAAGGGTGTCAGCTGTTTAACACAGCTTACCTTCTAATTTTGTCTTCACACAGATGGTAAGAATTTAACATACAATATAAATCCAAAAGCATATCTATTGAGCTAACACAGTAATAAAGAAATAGTGCCCTCTTAGTCCACACCTCAGAGGAATTAATACCTTTAGAGCCCTCCCCCCTGTAATTGGGGCTGCTATGAGAGTCTGAATAGTAGGGATAGAAAAAAAGATGGGGAAAAAATAATATTGAAGGTCCCCAATAAAAAACAATTACCGTATATACTCATGTATAAGCCGACCCGT